>JAJPUD010030034.1:0-13444 GCA_023553655.1 Myrmecobius fasciatus
TTTCTGTAGTTGGACTGGTGATGAGCCTTTCTTCCCTTTGCTAGGCTCGTCCTCAGGTACAATGAATTCATTTTATTACTGGGTCTATATCCAAAAACTCTCTGTCTTGATAAAAACCTGATGGAGTTTATGTTTCAGTAGCTTTTGGAAACTCCAGGAAAATTCCATTCTACATTATGGAATCAGAGCTGGGCTTTGGTTGTGGAATAATAATACAATTATATAAATAATAGTGTCATTATACTATAATAATCATTATAGTAAAAATGCTATATCCCTCCACGAATATACCACGTAGGTGGCACCATTGATAGAGTCAGGAAGACCTGAGTTCAGATTTAATCTCATACATACACTTAGTACCTGAGTGACTACCTTGAACATGCTAATTAACTTTTGTTTCTTTTGTTTTTCTCACCTCTAAATGGAGATAATAATAGATCCCCCTTGTCAAGGTTGTTGTGAGGATCTAAGGAGCTCAAATTTGTAAAGCACTTAGCATGTTGCCTGGCACACAGTAAGTGCTTGATATGTGCTTCTTTCTTTCCATATATTCACACTGTCAACTATTTGACTATTAAGTTTAGAACCAATCTAAAATATTAAAGGTGAATGGACTTTAAAGTTTATCTAACTCATTCTCCCTCTGATCCTCGTTTTACAGTTGAAGAAATCGAAGTCCAGAGGAAGAATGTAGGAATTTTGTGCAAAAAAAAAAAAATTAATTATAAAAATGTAAGTAGGAGAAGAGAGATTGACCTTCCATTTGGAACTCTTGTATCCCCAAATCCCCAAGTCTTGTTATAATCTAAAGTCATTTAGGAGGCATGTGTGATAGTATATGTGGTGGTGAATCACCAAGTAATATCTTGTATTTATGAAACATATTTTGCACACTAGTAGAAAGGGCAAGGAAAGAGTGGCATGAAATTCAGAAATTGGGAAAGAAATCTTGTTCTTACCTTGGTGCTACTATTAATTTACTTGGTGACTTTGAAAGACTTAACTCCTCTTCCTGTCATTTGAATAGAGATAGTAGTGTCTGGAGCAGAGGTGTTAAACAGGTCACAATATTTCCTGAACCAGATTAAATTGTACTTGATAAATATTTAACAAATGAAATAAAAACATAAAAACATAGAAAAACATTTAAAATTAAGTTGATATGAATTCAGCAGGGATTCTCATGTGTGAATTATTGGCCCCCATTTCTATGAGTTTGATACCACTTTTTTTGAGTTAGACCCCTGGGGTTAAGAAGTCAGGAAGGTCAGGACTCAAGGCTTATCACTGACACATTGGCCATGTATGTGATCCTTGGCAAACTATCCAACTTTTCAGTGTTCCCAGGCAGTTGCACAGAAAGTACTAATAGAAAATGACAGAGTAAAGTCTTCACCAGGAGCCATTAACACAGATAAAATCACAGGTCCAGTTCCCCTACTCCATCCAAAAACAACAAACATGGCTTATTAGAGAACAGTGAAAAAAAACAGTGAAGATAAAATAGGTTAATGTCACTTAGATTCTCGGGGAAAAAATTTCTTGAATTTAAGGTATTTTGGATTGTTGTTGAAGCTGTGGGAACTTTAAGCTAATGATGTTAATGATTAGCTTTCCTTTGTTTGAGGAACACAAAAATGACATACAAGAACAAACTAAGAGTCAGAAATGGGTTCAGGATAGACTACCATTGTCTCGGTAGTTAGACAGAGGGGACCATCCTTACAATTACTTGCCTCTCAAATTTTTAAGCACTTCATTAATGTAGACTGTGATTGAAAGCCCATTAGTCTACCTGTACCCCTTTCCCTGCTGAGTATCTATAAGATAATAGACCCCTTTGGAATTGGGAGGAACTTTATAAAGTTCAGAGAAATCTGGAAATAGTTCCACAGTTGGTGTTAAACCTTTTTAGAACTGCAGTCAAGTCATTAGCTACATTAAGATTATGGGCTCACACGAGGGCCTCCCTCCTGCACTACTGCCCAGACAGCCCCGTAGCCACTTTTCCTAACTCATTACATTCCCTGGCTGGCTTTCTCCTCCTTCTTTTCCCACTTGTCACCTTATAAAACCTTAGTCTATTTCCAGTCTCATCTAAGTTCTCTTATTACCTTGGTATGTAACAGGTTCCAGCTTCCTCTACAATACTCTTTACTAACCTCTTAATTGTCTCAGATTAACATAACAACCAAGCCTTGGAGAGGAGGCCCGGAAACTAAAGGATAACTCCCAAACATTCTCTTAAACAATTAAGCAATGTTCCTTAAGGGGCTTGTAGGAAATTCACCTGAAAGAAGTATTGCTTGTTGAATCAGGAACACAGAACCTAGCTATTCTGCATCTGAGTGTCATGATCATAAGTGACCGTGAAGTGCAGGTTTCAGCCTATGGGAACCAACTGCAGAAGCAGCTGAGCTAGGCAGTCTCTTCTTGGTTTTTTGTTTGTTTGTTTGTTTTGTTTTGTTTTGTTTTTTAATGTAAAAACATTTCTTATATATCAATCAAATGGCATGATATAGCCTTCTCTCTAGCTGCTCTTTGTTCCAAGATAAGGAATTGAAAAGTGGCTATTTGGTGGGTAGGGAATCAAGAAGGCTGCATGATAGTGTCTAAATTCATCACTCCCACTCCTCCAACTGTCTTCAAGATCTAAGTTTTTTTTTTGTTTGTTTGTTTGTTTGTTTTTCTGTTTGGGTTTTCCATCTATAAGATTTAGATGCCATTCTGGCATCAAGGAAATGCTCTAAAGCATATGATTTGCTATCTTGTATTATTCATGCTAATGTTCTTCTCCATTAGTATGTATAATTGAAAGTAAACTATATCATGAACTCTCACTGAGTGTGCATGTGAATTATCTACTTTGTGGATTTTTTTTGAAGCAACCTTTTTAATCCCAGGTTGGCTTTCTTCTAAAAACCCAACTCATTTATTGATTCTTTCTTCAACCAAGAAATGTAGACCAATACAAACTAAACCAAACATAATTAGTCTGCTATCAAAAAAAAAATCACAACATGAATGTCTTCTGCCTTTCGGGTTACCCATACATCTGCCTTCCTCCATCATGAAATATATGATAGATGACTATTTTCAAAGTTTAGATAGTCAGTTTTTTGAGCTTTATCCCCACAGTAAGTTATGAGTATCCCAGATGTATTGTGTAGTTCTTTATTACAAAGCCATCTTGCCGTATCTCCCCTTTAGGAAATTATTCTAGCTCTATTTTCACATTTCTCCATTATTTTGGAATAGTGTTTAAAAAAAAAAGTTCTCCTTTAGGCAAATCCCTTATAGCTTTTTCAGGTAAATTTTTTTGAGGGATCTGGACCTGTGGTTTTCTTTGGCCTAAGAAATGTCATGCAAATGGATACCTGAGACTACATTTGAACTCAGGTCTTCCTTGCTCTAGACCCAGGCCTGTACCACCCAGTTCCCTTTGGTTGTCTCAGTAAAACCTCTTAAATAAAAGTAAAATTGTCCCTTTCAAAAACATCTTCCTAGATAGATATGAATCAAATCTGCAGTATTCCTATATAAGCAAGTGATGGTGCTTAGTCACCAACCTGAAAAAGCACTAAGGTGAGTAGACCTTTTTAAGTTCTCAAACTCATTGAATTTTTTTAAAGTCTTCTCTTAACCCTAATTTCATTTTAGCTAGTATAGTTCAGGCTCATAAATAGTGGGGCAAAAGGAAAAAGAAATTTGTGGAATTAAAAGATAAGAGACCAAAATATTAAGAATAACTAAAGTTTAAAAAAATGTAAAGGATGTAATTATTTGAATGAATTCTATTTCAGACAACCACTAAGTATCTCAGAAAAGCTTAATTAACTTTTTTCTTAAAGAAATATTTTAAGGGTCAGCTAGGTGGTGCAGTGGATAGGGTACCAGCCCTGAAGTCAGGAGGACCTGAGTTCAAATCTAGTCTCAGGAACTTAACACTTCCTAGCTGTGTGACCCTGGGCAAGTCACTTAACCCAAATTGCCTCAGCAAAAAAAAAAAAAAAAAAAGAAAGAAAGAAATATTTTATCGTTAAGATTTGTCATTTTTACAAAGCATCCTCAAAATAGGGGAAACAATAGAGTTCAGCCAGAGAACTTATTCATTAAGGTTGCCTAGTAATATAGGCCGAATTTAAAAGCAAATGTTTTGCCTTTGGTGTTTAGAATAGATGATGGAATTTTCTTAATATAGATGTTAATGAAAGACTGAAATATTTAGAAATACTTTAGTTTATAGACTGGAATATCTACTGTGGATATGCTTCCTAAACAACTTTTGTTTGGAAGTATTATGGATTTGATTTGTCCAGGCCCATCTAATAAACATTTAAGTGGTCACTATATGCCAGATCCTGGGCTAAGCACTGAAAGTACAACTAATAAAAGCTGCCCCAAAGAAGCTTACAGTTAAAAGAGGGAGACAACATATAAAAGAAGTCAGGAAGGAGTTCGGGGAGGTGATGGAGTAGAGAGAGGAGAGGTGGACACCCAGGGTATTTTGTTACATGGAGTTGAAACTAGGCAGAGCAGATGATGCAGAGTGGAGTAAGCTGAGAGTCCAATTTTTATCCTCAATACAGGCAGGATTTCCAGACTTCCAAATAAGGGAGGCCTTGTCACAAAAGCTTTGAGTTAATGGCATGGTAGTGAATTTAAAAGTGATAAGCTTATCCTGGGAGAGGCAGCTTATTCCATAGAATTAAAAGCAGGCAGGGCAGCAGAGGCAAAACCAAGAAGTAAACAATACACCCCAAAAGGGGGCCTCCAAGCATCCAAAGTCCATGCATTAAGGCTCATATGCTTTACAAAAAGAAAGTGCACTAGACCCTTTTTCAAAGGTACAATTCTAACTTGCTTGGTTATTTGATTTTTAACTCCAAAAAAAGATCATAAATATCAAAATGAGAAGAGAAAAAGAAGCTCCTGAAAATAGAAATCCTGACAGCTTTGAAAAATGATACCTAAAGATCTGACAGCCCCATGCCTTATTGGATAGAGAGCTGGCCACAATCAAGAAGTCCTGGATTCAGGTTTGACTCTGCCAGATACTGGCTATGTGAGTCTGGACAAATTAAGCAATTATTGACAAGTATTTATTTATTAAGTGTCTGCTATGACAGATGTTGAAGATACAAATACAAAGAATAAAACAATCCCTACCACAAAGAGCCCCCATTCTAATGATGGGAGACAATAAATATAGGCAGCATAAAGAGAGTGTAAATATATACAATTATACAAACACTTTAGTTGAATACAAGGTAGTTTGGTAGGCAGGACCCTCAGAGAGCAGGAGATCAGGAAGGGTTTCAAACAGAGTAATAGTCTTGAGTCATGACTTAAAAGGAGAGAGGAATTCTGCTATGGAGGGAAAGAGGAAGTATATTGTCTTAGGCACTCAAGTTTCAGGAAATGTGCATGGATAGGGAAAGTTCACCATAGAAATTGAAAGCTCAGTTTCCGGGCAGTCTTACCTGAGAGATGTGTATCACCCCTCAGGTTTTTAAGTTTTTAGACTTGTGGCCATAAAAAAAATGCTAATTTATGTGAGATTATTCTACTGCCTCTACTAATAAGGTAAAGATTTTTTGGAAAGATTTTGATTCATTCAGATAGCCATAGTTTTCCTCTATAAATTTTTTCCCCTTCCTTTATATTTAGAATTTTTGGTAAATATTTGTGGAAGCCCACTGTACAGAAAATATGTCCTCTTAAGAAATCTTCTTGTTTGTTTTTTTTGTTTTGTTTTGTTTTGTTTTTTAGTTATCGAACAACCTTTAAAATCTTTTTGCAAAAAGAGTAGCTTGTAGCTTTCAGTTAGAAGTTATTTGGGGCAAGAAATTGTAAAGCACTAGTAAACTTACCAGAACATGAGCTGACTTCAACAAAAGCTTTTTCTGAATAGGAGGGGATCAGACCTTGTGAACCAAAGGAGAGCCATAAACAAGCTAGATGTTTTTTGGAGGGGAGTGGGGTAGAGTCGACATTTTATGTGATGGTTCTTTTCTTTCATTTTCTTCTCCTCCTGTTCTGTCTTGCTCTCTCTTGCTTGCTTTCTGTCTCTTTTTGAATGGACAGGTGAGAAGCCCCACCAATGCAGCATCTGTTGGCGTTCCTTCTCCTTGAAGGATTATCTAATCAAGCACATGGTGACACACACAGGCGTGAGGGCCTACCAGTGTAGTATCTGCAACAAGCGCTTCACCCAGAAGAGCTCCCTCAATGTCCACATGCGGCTCCACCGAGGGGAGAAGTCCTATGAGTGCTATATCTGCAAGAAGAAGTTCTCCCACAAGACCCTGCTAGAGCGCCACGTGGCCCTGCACAGTGCCAGCAATGGCACCCCACCCACTGGCACGGGTCCTGGTGCCAGAGCCGGCCCCACAGGGGTGGTGGCCTGCACGGAGGGGACCACTTATGTCTGCTCCGTCTGCCCAGCTAAGTTTGACCAAATCGAGCACTTCAACGACCACATGAGGATGCATGTGTCTGATGGATAAGTAGTATCTTTCTCTCTTTCTTACGAACAAAACAAAACAAAACAAACAAAAAAAAAAGCTATGGCACTAGAATTTAAGAAATGTTTTGGTTTCATTTTTACTTTTTTTGTTTTTGTTTTTGTTTTTGTTTCGTTTCATTTTCTACTACATGAAGAACTGTTTTTTGCCTGCTGGTACATTACATTTCCGGAGGCTGGGTGAATAATAGTTTTCCCAATCTCCCTTGGATGGTGGCCTTAAGGCCTGGTAGTACTTCAGGAGGTCCACTGGTTGGATCTCTAGCTACTGGCCTCTAAATACAACCCTTCTTTACAAAAAATTTTTTAAAAAATTAAAAAAAATTTTTTTTCACTTGTGAAGAGCACTACAAAAAAAAAAATATATAACAAAATCTAAAAGGCCTACTGTCTTTAAGTACACCGCTTGCAGTGTTTCAGAGGACATTTTCATAATTCTGGCCGTTTGGACTTCACAGTATCCAGTTAAAACTGTGGAATATCACTTCTGGTTTTGAAACCCCAGAAAAAAAGGCCCTGCTGGTTTCCACCCATCACATTGTCTGCTTTCATAAAAGGGCTGTGGGGGTGGGAAGGGAGTATGGGTTGGGTGGTGTGGGAATCTCTGCAGGGTGGGAAAGGCTGATTACAGGCTCTCCTCCTGGATTCTACTCCAGTCCAAGATCCTTGGCCCTCCTCTCCATTCCCCCCTTTCAGCAGAAGCCAGGAAGACTTGGACAGCCAACAAGCAACAGTGGCTTTCGTATTTATTCTGTGTGTCTTCTTCGCTGAGCCAGGGCCTCAGCACAATCAAAAGGGACTTTCATGAAAGGCAGGAATACAAATAAAACAAAGATATCAGAGGTTTGCACCTATGGTTCTAGGTACAAGAGAAGGATTATTTCCCACAATCTTTGAAAAAAAAAATTGTGTCAGGATATATTCTTGTGGAGGAGGAAAAGGAAGTGGAGGGAGGGGGAATAACAGAGTTCTTGAGACTTTTTTAATTGAAAATTTTATAGAGGGGCAAAAGTGATGTTTACCAGATAGAATGATTTTTTAAATATATTTACAACAGTATTTGTGTAAAAAAGAAAACAAAAAAAAGTGAGATTGTTAAAAGTAATTTGGGTTGGTTTTTTTTTTCATTTTGGTTTTGCATACACTGCCACTAATCCCTTCTTTTTATTTCTCATTATAAATATATACTTTTTTTTCTTTTCTTTTTTTTCTTTTCTCTTTTTTTCTTTTCTTTTCTTTTTTTTTTTTTTTGTAAATCAAGACTGTTAGGGTTAGATAAACTGCTTCTGGATAGAAAGGAAAAAAGACAACTAAAGATATTTCAAAGACAGTGAGGAAGGATTTTTTTCACCTTTTAAAAAAATTTCTCTTCATTTTTATTATTTTAAGTATTGCCTGGGTTGATGAGGGCCATTTGTGGCCAGCCATCCCTGCTGTTATTTGAGCTGCTGCTTTGTATGTTGATGTGTAATTCTCCTTTGATTTATAACAAGCTAAAGATGCTCCACTGTTTTGTTTTGTTTTGTTTTCTATTGTTCCATCTAGAATTCTTTTCTAGGAAGGGAGTTTTATTCTTTCAGAAAGACTTCTCCAAAAATTCAGAGATTTTGTCATTCTACAGTCATTTTTTTTCTCTTTTCCTTTATTAGACAAAGATGGTTTGGAGGGTTTGACCATTAGAAATTTCTCTCTATTTTTTTTTTTTTTTTTGGTGGTCATCTGGGAGGAGTTCACAGGTTTCTCCTATCTCATTTCTTTTCCAGAGATCTCATCCCTATTGAGAAGTAGCTCATGAAAGCATCACTGGACCCTATCCTACCCCAAGAAGCATCAATGCCAAAATGACCTTTCTCCTCTCTAAATGTCACTATATCATTACTCCCCCAATCTAGGCTGCCAAACAAACAAAAAGATCACAATCTAAAAGCTGTTGTCTTTTCTTAGACCTAACTCTGGGAGTAATCCAGGAAGACTGTGGAACTTTCTCCCATCCACTGTGCTGAATGATTTCCATTCAGTTATGGAACTCCAAGTACCACTCTTGACTTCTAGCTAGGATTTCTCTCCTCTCTGCTTATAGAAATCATGTGGTGAGGTTTCCCATTTGTGAATCAAAATAATGAAGGGATGTCGATTCAAACATAATAATCCTTAAACCAAACTGAAACTTTCAAGTGATTCCATTGCTGGGCATGGTAAAGCATCCTTCAGGAAAAGTAGGTCTTTAGGCAAAGCAGAAGCACCAAAATAAATTATGCCGAGACAAAGTTAAAGAGCTTTCATAGAGCCATATAGTTTCAAAACTTCTTTGTATTTTCATTCAATTTTCCTTCAAGTTTTCATGCCCAAATATTTCATTTACAAAAATTCTGTAAAAATCTCCTGAAAGACAACTCTGTAATGACTAAATTAATTTTATTTGCATATTTTTAACATTTGGTACTCTGGATGTTTCTCCCAAAAGTGTTTCTTAGAGCAACTGCATTATGAATGACATCCGTTCCAATGCTGGGGTCTTTAAAAATTCAAAATTTAAAAATGCTTAAGGTGTGACTGTAGACTTGGGTTCCCATTGGTCATTATAAGGGTGTAGCTCATAAATTTCACTTTAGTTAAACAATGATAGAAAATTGCCTCAGTTTGCAGGGAAGGAAATATCTCTATTTAATCAATGATGAAAAGTGTCATTATAACATATGACCCTCTATACTTTTTGCTTACTGCTAAATAGAGGGAATCTAAATTAATTAATAAATTATGTTTCTGAAATTATATTGATATTTTGAAGAATCATTTAGCCCCTGGGACTAAAAAAAGACTTGATAAATTAAGGAAATATAAGACCTAGAAGAGAAGGGGCCATGGAGTTATTCAGCATAAGTTTTAAACAGAAGTATGCAAAAAGTTTTCTTTAAACATTTAAATGGCACTTGATGATGGCACAGTGATGAGTATAGAAACAGCATTCTCTTCTGCAGAGCTAATTTATGAGGTAATTTCAGGCCATGATTCAACCTTTAACTTCCCAAATTTAAAGAAAATCTAGTTGACAAGACTAAAGCAGTTAGTTCAAAATGTCTCTAGAATTTCTATTCAGTCTTGAAATCTGAAATAGTCAACCTTCCCCATCTCTTTCATAAAGGATTAAATTAGAAGGTGCCCTCAAAATTATCAGTGGAGTGATACCCCAGGGGTCATAGCCATTTAGTGAATCAGTTGGGAGGTAGGAGTTAGTGTACAATTTTTGTATTTTTTGCTGACGTAGATTCTTAGTGAATGTTTTCTCCTCCAGAACTTCTCCTATCCTACAATAATCAGTGCCCTCTCCATGAAAGAGGGAAAATATATTTGAATAGCAGGTTTTTGGGCAGATAGAGGATACTTCAGGTACAGTACTTTACTAAACTAGCCTCTTAAATAAGCTGCCTTCCAAATGAATTTAGATTATAAAAAACAAAACATTCTGTACCCAATGGAAAAGAATGAAACTGCCTGTGGTTACAGGTAATCCTGAACTTTTAAAACAAAGTGGGGAGAAGGAGGAATTTCTGCATCAAGAGCAAAGAACCTCATGAGGAAATGCCTTTTTTAGTTCTTTTAATTTTCATTCCAAACAACTAACCCTGTTGTCTTAGTGCTTTATGTCCATCTATGGACTATGAAGTACTAGGAGCCTTTTTTTGTTTTTCCTCAGCCAGTAAAATCAATAACTTAGCCTGGGATTGAATCCCACAGATTAAGGTTCCTTTTGATCAGGTACAGAAAAGCAGAGCCTATAAGGGAAGAAAAACCACATTTTCCTTTTTCTCTTCTTTTCCTTTTTTTTTTTTAAATGATTGAATCTGACAATAGCTAAATTCACCCAGCAAGAAAAAGAGGATGATAGATGCATTTTATAAAGATTGACATTTCAAACACTGCAGACAAAACTAGCCCATCAAAATAACCCTGGATAATTTCCTTTACAAATAATTCTTGATATTTGGGTGAACACACCCCAGATATTCCAAAATGTATAGTCCAAACATTGAAAGGAGTCTCTTTTACTAGGAAAATCCTTGAAACAGGACTTAATACAAATCTACATATGAGGAAGAATTTATGGACTGAACCTAAAGGCATCTTAGAGAGAATCAAATGTCTATTGAAATGACTGTCTACTTGGTTTTTTTTCTATTTATTTTAACTAAATTTAAAACTTTAAGCCCTTTAAACTTTTCCTTCTTCAATATGGCCTCTTGAGTATATGTGCTTGTATACATGCAACTGAAAAACCATCCTCCTTTCTCTCTCTCCTCACATAAGCACCATAGCAGCTCCTGGTTCTATAACATTTGGGGCTTGAATGATATGCCTAGTTTAAAAGTTACCAGTATTTTATTTCTAATCATCTCTGTGTTCCTTGAGAGCAAAAATAGTGAAAATGTCGTGATGCCATATAAAATCTTTGAGAGGCCCATAGAGTTTTACATATATACTTAAATACTTTGCACTGCAGTCTAACTGGCCTCACCTACCTAGTGTCCTCTGGCTTCCTACTCCATAAAAAACATGATCTACCCGAAGCATGGTTTCTAATCACTAGATGGTAAAAATGAATGTTTGTTTTTTTAAATCTCGAAAGAATTGTATTGGAAATTGAATACCATATCCATTACTAGAAGTCAAATGGCATGTGTAACAATGAGTCCCAGAGCTTGGGTTTTGTAGTTACTTTGTTTTTGTTCATCTGTTGTGGTAGCAGGGTCATTGCCAGTGATTTCATTATGAGGACTATGCTTTCCTGGATGTGAGATCACTTCTTAGTCAGAGGAATAGTGTAGCACTACACTGAATGAAATAGAATCTGTAACCCTACCCAGTCAAATGTTCTTCCATTCCAGAGGGTTATATAGCCTCCCTGAGTTGTTATAAAAGATGGCTGTTTTAATTCACAAGCCCAAGTTGAAATGACTTTAATTAGAATTTTTTCTCAAAAAAAATAATGTAGCATAGGACTGTTGCCTTAAGCCAGAAAGCCCTGTGATAGGGACCTGAAGGTAAAAGTGGAGACTGGAATGAGGTGAGTGGAGGCAGGTAGCATCTGTTTCTTTTCAACTTTTCATTATTTTAAAATATTATTCTGGAGCATAAGACTGATGTGGCAGCCTAGAGGGTAAAGAAATGCAAAGAGGCAAAAAAAAAAAATGCTGAGGTTATCAAGCTCTCAGGAAGTAATTGTAATCACTCTAGAGGTGCTAGTTTGCTAAAGAGTTCATTTCTCCTATGTCAGTGATAATACAGGTTCAAGGTAAAAAAAAAGTCTGGTTGGTGGTATAAATATTAGCTCTTTATAAGAATTGGAGAAGAGTTCATCTGTTCTGTGGCAATGAGAATGCAAGTTTAAGGTAGAAAAAGTCTGGGAATTGGTCTAAATATTATCTCTCTATAAAACAAAAATCAAATAATGCCTCTCAATAGCCAACTTTACTCAATATTTCCTTTTAAAAAATAAAGCCCAATAAAAAATTGCAGTGTTCCATTCAGCATATACTTTTCAACATTACCCATGTCATTTTTGGTGCTCCTCAAACTTTAGTGTGAATGGCATAAGCTACAGGTCCTCTGTAAAATATAAGGAAGTCCCCTTATTTCAGATTTAGAGACTTTCTTTGATCAAAAAATGCTTCACAAAGCCCCTAAATCTGTTGAACACACAGAATAAATGAATTAAGTGGGAAAAAAAAACTTTAAAAATTTGAAGCTTTAAAGAACTTTAGAAAGCACCTAGCCAAACCCCATCTTTTTACAGACAAGAAAACTGGGGCTTTTAAAGGGTCCATGACTTGCCCAGGATCACACAGCTAATTAGTATCAGAGCCAGGGCCTATGCCTGGGCTTCCTGACTCCACAGTTCATATCTCACTCTTCTTACTGGAGTAAGAATTTATTATTGCCCAAGACAGTAATTGTACTTCATGTGCAGATTCAAATCAAAAGAAAGATTTCACCCACTCCAATATGTCATAACTGCTGTCAAGGAATGTTTATAATTAAGTTCCTGGTACATATACCCTACCTTTGTATGGTGCTTTTAGTGATAAACTGTATTCCTTAGTAACAACCAAACATATTCTGAAATCTCTATGAGGCAAAGGTCTTACAGATCTAAGAATGCTTTTGCTCATTTGCCTTAGCTAGGAGCAACAGTGCCGTCCAGTGTCCCTGATGATGCTTTGTGGTACTTGGAAGAAGCCCAGACCATTGAAAGTATATAGTACAGTCATATGTATCTTGCTCATAAGAAACTTGAATGTTTTTATGTGGAGTGGTTCAATGGCACTTCACTGAAATCATCCATTTCCCCCAGGGTCTCTCTCTCTCAACACATGCATGCATGTGTATACTTGTCATCTGTGTATTTATGTGCACATATTGTGGCGCATTCAGAGGCGCAAGCCTAGATGCTACAGAATGGTTGCAATGTACCTTCAGGGGGTGGGGAGCCCTTTCCAGGCTTCCAGAACTGTTCTGCTCACCCCACCCTCCCCCCCACACACACACACTGTTCACCAGATTGTGAATATTTGTGCTGTGGTCCCTTCCAAGGAAACAATCACCTGTTCTTATGTTGGCTTTTGTAAAGCTGTGGGAGATGGGAGAAACAAAGGCAGCTTGTTGGAGCCACAGAAAACCCACAGTAACAGGCTGTTTCCTTCAGGGGAAAGTGGAACAGAAGTATTAAGTTGGCAGACCAGCAAGGAGTGAGCAGCCCCAAGGAGCACACCATCTTTTCATGAAAGGGAGCACTGGGCAGGGAAGACCCATGCCCACACCACCCCATGTCTAAAATATGCCCTGTCCCTTTCCTCTGTGTAGTGCGAGCGCTACACACACACACACACACACACACACACACACACACACTGTTCCCAA
>JAJPUD010030036.1:822-13444 GCA_023553655.1 Myrmecobius fasciatus
ATATTCAATTTGTCATGTATTTTAATATAATTAACATGTATTAGACTCCCTGCCATCTAGGGGAGGGGGTAGGGGAAGGAGGGAAAATTTTTAACAAAAAGCTTTGCAAGGGTCAATGTTGAAAAATTACCCATGCATATGTTTTGCAAATAAAAAGCTTTAATTTATAAAAAAAAATAAAAAATAAAAAACTTGAAAATAAAAAAGAAATAGTAATGGCAAATTATACCAATCTCTTTCATTTCTATAGTGCTTTTCAGTTACAAAGTTTTCTCCAACATGCTGCTTCACTTTATTCCAAAACAACCCATGAAGTAATAAGAATAATGACTTATTCATCTTGAATTATACTAAGAAAGTGGCAAATTTTGGCTTGGAAGCTTGGTCCTCTGATTCCTCAGCCAGTACTCATTTGGCCAAAGCCATGCTGCCTCCCACTACAAGGGCAGATTTTGCAACTTTGTCAAAACGTGTCAAGCACTCACTAGTCCAGACAACTATTTTCCCTTTTACCATCTTGGAGGATTCTAATAGAGAAATGAATGGAATCAGCATTCCTTTCTCTTTGTGTGTCATAAATTGTTACTCATGCCTTAATGCACAGATGAATGGCAATGTACCAGGGAATAGCACTGAGTTGATATCAGTGTATCAAGAAAGTATTTGAGATATTAGCAGGGGTCAGCAACCAAATTGGCTCAACTGGAGCAAGAGAACCAAGATGAGGCACGAGAGATGTGGTCAATGGGAATGTTAAAGGCTAGCTGATAGATTCAACCTATAAAGTTACCTCAACTTCTAGCATAAGTTTACAGGCATTTTTCAGATTTCTTTCTCAGGTTTTTTGTTTGTTTGTTTGTTTGCTAAGGCAATTGGGGTTAAGCAATTTGTCTAGGGACACACAGCTAGGAAGTGTTAAGTGTCTGAGGCCAAATTTGAACTCAGGTCCTCCTGACTTTAGGACTGGTGCTCTATCCACTATACCACCTAACTGCCCCCTCAGATTTTTTTTCTCACAGAAAATACACTGCTGAGGAATACTATCACAGCAACATCTGGAGAAAGAAAATTAATCCATTCATTAAAACATGGGTCACTTTCACACACAGTAAACTTGAGAGAAGCCACAAGACTATCTCATATGTTTAGGTTGCAGACCTTGCTATTCAAGAAGTAGCCTAGTGTAATAGAAAAGGCAATAACCTGTGCAGATTAACAGCCATGGAAAATCACTTAATTATCCCATGAATTGGAAAACCTACAGAATCAACTGATAGACCTGGAGAAGAAAAATCTGTGAAAATATAGGAAAAAACAAAAGAACCTAAATGGAGAAAGATAGGGATTTATGCCTGGGTTCTCAAACTAGTCTGTAGTAATTCTAGATAAGGCATTTAATCTCCATTATTTTCATCTGTAAATATGGGAATCATAACACATTCAGGATTGTTGTGAGGAAAATGCTTTATAAATTTCAGAGTGCTATAAAAATAAGAATGGTTCTTTCCTCCTGTATACTTTCTTGTAAATATGAAATGCTACCTCTAAAAAGCAAAAGTACTGCAGTTATGAAGGCTGTGGTCAACAACATCACTGGTACTTCCCTTAGAACTGATGTTTCTGAATATGGATCAAAGCATAGTATTTTCACCTTTCTTTGGTTGTTGTTTGCTTGCTTGTTTTAATTTTTTTCTCATGTTTTTTCCCCTTTTTGATCTGAAATTCAGCATGATGAATAGGGAAATATATTTTGAAGGATTGCACATGTTTAATCTATACTGGATTGCTTGCTGTTTTGGGGAGGTGGGAATAAGAAGGGAAAAAATTGGAACACAAGGTTTTGCAAAGGTAAATGTTGAAAACTATCTTTGTATGTATTAGGGAAAAATAAAATACTCTTGGAATTGATGTCTCCCAGGTTTGTTTATTTGTTTGTTTTTGTTTGTTTGCTGTTGCTACACAGTCATGGTTATGACTGAATCAGTTCCATTTGAATTGTCTCAGAAATTTTTGAAAAATCCCCTGGCAAGATAAGGTTCCAGACACTGAGGTCCTTTCTAGAGCTTAACTGAGAAGCATTCACATTCTACCACAGACAGTGCAACATCAAGAGCTGGTCATATTGTTTAAATGGCAATTGTAAGTTTGCCTAAAAGTCTATCTCATGGAGAATTTATACAAGGCAGGAGTCACAGAGTCATCAGAAGAAGTGACACAAGAATATTTTTACAATTTCTCTGTAGAATTTTGAAATAGATTGTGGGTCATGGGAGACACTGGCTCAGGACCACCCAGCATAGTGTGCCTGCAATCAAAGAAGGCTGTGCTCTATGAATGAAACAGAATTACACTAGTTCAAAAGAAATGCAAGATGCATAAATTTAGAGAGTTCTATGCTCAAATGTTCATGTGGACTATTTATGCCCAATCTGTGGTAGAATTTTTCAAGTTCACATTGGTCTGATCAGTCACTATCTTAACTCCAATTATGTCATTTTGGTCCTTTGCAAGGATGAAGGACAAAAATCAACTAACTCTTCATGATTCCACTTGCGGTTTTCTTGGAAAAGATACTGGAATGGTTCACCATTTCCTTTTCCAGTTCATCTTCCAGATAAGGATACTTAGAAAAAATAGGGTTAAGTAATTTGCCCCAGACAAGTAATAAGTATCTGAGGCCAGATTTGAACTCAAGAAAATGAGTCTTCCTAACTCCAGACCTGGCACTTCATCCACTGGACCATTTAGCTGTCTAATAAAGGGGAAACTGAGGCCAGGGGTCACAGTCAGCAGCATCCCACAGCTTCTCTATGAGACATAGGTCCATATTCTGAATTTGTATATTCAGATACAAATCTGACTCTTTATGACCCCATTTGGAATTTTCTTGGCAAAATACTGGGATGGTTTGGCATTTCCTTCTCCAGCTTATTTTACAAATGAGGAAAGTGGCAAACAGGGTTAAATGACTTGTCCAAGGTCACACAATTAGTATCTAAGGCCAGATTTAAACTCAGGAAGATGAATTTTCCTGACTCAGACTTGACACTCTATCCACTGTGCTGGTAAGCTGCCCTAGCTCCATTTACCCATCTTCCAGCTAGACCTCACAAAATCCATCTTCCTTTCCTACTAGGACTGGAAAAAAAGGAATTTTCAGGACAGGCTATCTATAATCCTAGGTTTCACAGGCCTTGAGAGTTGAAAAGGAGAAGCAATGGGATTTAATGGATAGAAAACTATCTTTGGAAGCCACGATATACTGAATTTTAAAGGTAGAGAAATGACAAAGAGAAGGTCTAAAAGTGGCACTGAGGAGGAAGGAGTGTGTCAGTGCTGTGTCCTAGGCTTGAGTTGGCAGTGCAGTGTGAGCGAAGAAGTATCTGCTTTTGAATAATGAACCAAGAGATATGACTGGTGTTTTCAGTGGGAAAGTAGGTTTCAGTAAGAACCAGAAGATAAGAAGAAAATGAAAGGAAGAGATTTAGGAGAAAACTAATAATATCAATAGAGAAGAGTTACAGAGAGCATAAGAGAAAGGGAGGTAAAAGAATGATAGGATTTTAGAATTTACTATGAGGAAAATTTCTTCAGCTGCCACCTAATTCTCCTTAGAGTTCTGCTTGATCTTGAGGCACTAGAGAGTGGGTCTTTAACCATTCTGGGGTTGCTTATAGATTTGGCAGCACTAGATTACTGGGACCAGCATTCTAGTTTATCCTGGGCCCTGATCCAGCAGGAAGAACTTGCCTACCAACCCATCAAGCTGTTCCACTGCAGTGCTAGTGAGAGAGCCACAAACTTTTTCACCAATGATCCTCGGCTTCTCCCGGGTGTCCTATATACTGAAGATCCAGATGGCCTGTTGGAGCCATTCCACTCTAGTGGGAAGGTGAGGTCTGGAAGAGAAGCCTGAAACTTTGTGGTGAGACTCTGTTGGGGAGTAGGAAGCCTGAGAGGAAAGCACTAACCCTATGTGGTCATCTTGACAAAGCCCAAGGGGTCCCAACTTAGGTCCAGCTCTGCGCATATATATATTTGCTTATCATGGAAGCTTTTCATCATTATGTATTTTCTCAATTAATGGACAGTAATGGTTGATCCCATCAAGATGAGGTCCTTTTATTCTAAAAGCTTGGGATCCATAATACTACATCTTGCTTCTCTATCAGGAGAGGATGAAAATGAGAACAAGAGTTGAAAAGCCTCTCTCTGGAAGTTTTCAAGATTATTTTACTTCAGCCTGAGTCTCCTCCCCATTTGGGTTTCCCCAGTCAAGTCTCTGTGCCCATGCAGATAAGAACAATCCGATCTGACTTGTGTGCTGAAAGAGGAACAGAGAGACATCTGCTTTGATGGCTGCAAGCTTCTGCAGGTTGAACTCTAGTAACCCCTTCTCTGTTTTGTGATTACAGCCGGGCTGCCCTGGTTCTGAGGCTCAGCCCTTCAAGGAGAGGAGGAGGAGGGAGGGATGATCTTTCCAGGCAGGTTCTTCCTGCTGGATCAGGGGCCCCAAGATAAGTAGGAGCCTGGACCTAGTGGGCCAAATGATACTCAGAGCACAAGCAAATTCAGATTGAATGGAATGATAATGCTCTGATGTCTAGTGTCTTGAGATCAAGAGGATTCTTGCTTGATCTTGATTTTAATTCTAAAGAGAGCTGGGTGGGAGCTGAGAAAAATCATCCATCTTAGCTTAAAGCAAGGGAAGAAATCTTGCCAATAAAGATGTGTCTGGGCCAGGTAGGCTCTTTTGCAGTTGACCAATTTTCCTTTTAAGGAACCTACCTGCTGCGTGTTTTCCAATGATCTTGGGTTGTTAAGCAGATAGGATCAGCTCCTATTCTGGGAAGAACTAAAGTGTGACTACTAAATAGCCTTTCACCTTCAAGGGACCCCTATTGAGGGACTGGGGGCCAATGAATGGAAGTTAGCTGGGGATAGAGGAGATATTACAGGAAGGTCATCTGAGTCCCCAGCAAACCCAATTGGGCCATAACGCAAGTCTGCTTTCTTTAGAAATGTTACTCCTGTCAGAAGTGTTGGATGGAGATCTAATTTGAGGAGGGAATTGAAATAAAATTCCAAATTTCCTTCACTTAGATGAAACCATAGCTGTCAATGGCACTCTAGTTCAGGGAGATCTCAAGCCACCTGCAAAAGTCTTCTTATATGGTGGGAAGGATTAGGAGTCAGAAACCTGGATAAAAATCCTAAATCTTCCACTTCATTACCTATATGCCTCTAAGCAAATTACTTAATCTCTTTTGGCTTGTTTCTTCATTTTAAAAAAATAAATGGGTTATACTAGATAACATCTAAAATCCCTTCTGGCTCTAAATCCAGATCTTTTCCCCAAGTTTTTATTTTTGTTATTTTTTTCCCACAAATTTGTATTCCTTATCTCTCTTTCTTCATATAATCTGGATGGGAACTGATTTGTAGCCAGAGGAATCTCTTGGAGGTAAAAGATAGCCAGCCAGAAATGTAACTCACCAAATTGAGGAGGCTGGTCCTTGGTTTCTCAAACCCCAGAATCATAGAATATTACAACTGGAATATACTTTGCAGTTCCTCATTTTGTAGAAGTTTGACCTAGAAAGAGGAAGCAACTTGCTGAATGAAAATAATGCAGTAGGAACAGATCCTGGATGGAAACCCAGAGCTCCTGCCTCCTAGGCTGGGGCTCCTTCCACCATACTACACAGGACAGAGCTTTCCCAGGGCCCAGAGTTAAGAAGTGTTTTCCCCAATGACATTGGCCCTAGAGAGAGCCTCCCAACTCCAGGCAGAGAGCCTAAAGCTGACTCTGATACTGCCAAAAAAGAAGGTTGAAATAGGAGCAAAAACTATTCTCACTGTTTCTCTTGATGCCTGGATGCCCCCTGTCTGTAGGGGAATCAATTGCCTCTTCTAAACTTTTTGATTAAGGCAGAATTTCATCAGACTTAAATGTTAGAAACTCAACTGGATTGAACAATATCCTAATAAGACCAAAGTTTAACAGTCTGATCCCTGTGGAAATTAATTAAATTGGCTTTGTTCTGTCTCATATCCAGAAATTGTATCCTAAGAAAAGCAGCTCGCTATCTCCCAGATGCATTGTCTGGGATTAAAAGGAGGTCTGGGTAAGAGAGTAAAGAGAATCCAATCATAATTTCCTAAGCATTTACATGCTTTTTTATATCCTGTCCTACATGGCACATTTGCAAGGTACTGGTCACTATTCTTCAAGGTTCTATTTTTTTGTTTGTTTTTGCTGAGGCAATTGGGGTTAAGTGACTTGCCCAAGGTCACATAGCTAAGAAGTGTTAAGTATCTGAGGCCAGATTTGAATTCAGGTCATCCTGACTTCAGGAATGGTACTTTATCCACTGCACCAACTAATTGCCCCTATATATCATGTAAAATTTTCTTGGGTGAAAAGAGTGGAAAAGTTTAAGAATCCTTAATCTATGAAATGGGGATAATATAACTCTCAGGAAAAAATAAGATAATATTTGCAAAACACTTTGCAAACCTTAAAGCATTACATAAATATTAGCGATTATTATTATTATTATTGCCAAAGCCTAAATCCTTCTTCTATTTTAATCCAACTATTTAACAGATACTATGCTATACCCTGGGGAAATGTAGACAAAATAAAAATAATTCCAGCTGTAAAGTAGTTTATATTCTCTAAGGAAGGGAGGAGTATACAACAAGAAAACAGACAAGAAAAATGCTTGACAATTGGAGGAAAAAAGAAACACTACTTTGGGGAGTAGGAAAGGTTGACCTTAGGAGTTGGTACATGA
Organism: Myrmecobius fasciatus; assembly: GCA_023553655.1. NCBI lineage: Eukaryota > Metazoa > Chordata > Mammalia > Dasyuromorphia > Myrmecobiidae > Myrmecobius > Myrmecobius fasciatus. The sequence goes on from JAJPUD010030036.1 coordinate 7,623, forward strand.
GCTAAATTCTGAAAGGAGCTAAGTATTCTAAAAGCTGGGAATAAGGAGAAAGTGCATTCCAGGCATGGAGGACAATCTGTGCAAAATCATTGAGATAAGCGATGCAATGCCAAGTTCTAAGAATGGAAAAGCAGCTTGGCTGAAATGTGAAGCACATAAAGGAAAGTAATATCCAAGAAACCCAGAAAGCAATTAGGAACCAGATTTTAGGAAGCTTTAAATACTGAGCAGTTTATATGTTATTCCAGCAGCAATAGGGAATTGTTGAAATTTCTTGAGCAGAAGAGTAGCATGGTCAGATTTGTGCTAGAACTAGACCTTGGATCATAGAACTGCAGAGCTGAAAAGAATTTAGGAACATATGGACAGGAATAGAGGGCTCACCTGTGATCATATAGGGAATTTCCAGGTGAGTGAACTCCCTCAATTAATGAAGGTTGGCACCTTCTCTATGGAGGGAGACTAAAGCAGCTCCATTTTCTGTATTGCCAGCCTTGTTTGTATTGCAGCCCCTGCTCTTTGCATAACCTCTCCTCTCTTTCTGCTGAAATAGCAAGTAAATGGGAGCAATCCCATCCATTAGGACAAGGTTATGAAAAATAGCTAACCAAAGAGAGATTTTCCTGCTATGATTCCCCAATCCTCAGCAATAAGTCCTGTCCAATAAAGAGCTGCCCTGACTCCAATCTACCTCCCACCTAATTAAGATCTATATAAATAAGCCTTTTGTTTTTTAGGGTAGATAGATGGGGCTCCCTTGCTGGTAAACTTAATAAACCTTCTTAGCTTCCAAAACTTTCTGGCTCTGATATGAGTTTGTTCTGTTAACAACAACAATTTTATCCATAACTTAATTTTTTAGAGAGTTGCCTGGGGAATTGGAAAATTAAGTGATTTTCCTAAAGTCACAAAGAAAACCTGAATGTAGGTCTTCTTGACCTTGAATCCTGTGTTTTATCCACTGCACTACACAGCCTCTCTGTTAGCACTAAATTGTTAGTAATAGAAGGGATTAAAAACCATCTAGGTAAAGCCTTATGTTTTACAGAAAAGGAAACAATCCCTTCAATCTGCAGAAAATGCTTGCACAAAATAGGCAACTATATAGGATGGTTAATGGAGGGGGTGAGGGAGTGTGGCAGAAAGACTGCTTGATTGGAAGTGGGGAGACCAAGATTCTAGTCTGGTGACCTCAGATTCTGGTTAGGTGAGCTCAGATTTAATTCTCTCAGCCTGAGTTGGGTTTTCTATTCTGTAAAATTAGGGAATTGGATTAGGTCAATTAGTTAGTACCCAGACACTGTGCTATCAACCAGCCTCTCACTTGTGGGCAGCCAGAGTCAAACAGGAGAGGCAGGAATCAAACAGAAGTTTATTGTCCAAATGAGGTAAATTGCCTGCAAGTAAAAAAGCAGATTAAACATACGTGCCAGGTTCTGTGCTTAGTGGACTTGAGGCAACGGGGCTGAACCTGGATTTCTATATTTGTGGCCAGACAAAGAGTCAAACAGTGTAATGTAGCAGCAGGAGTGAGACGTAAGAAAAACAGTGAGACAAGGTTGTCTAGTGACAAAAAATCCATTCATAGCAGGGTTTCACCTCTGGGCCTATTGGTGCTTGCCTGAACTAAGAAACCATCAGTTCCAGAAAGTGAGCACAAAGAATTGTTGCTGTATCACAGTCAGTGTGCAGCTTCTTGCTGAGCCTTAGCTCTGGAAAACAGGGTATCTCCTAATAGCATCTTGATATTACTAAGTGCTGGATGATTTTGAAGGTCTCTTCCAGATCTAAGTTCTAGGAGTCTGCTGAGCATAGTGATATTTTCTACCTACATCCTATGAAGCCCTGGACTGGAAACTGTGCCCTCAATACTTGGAGGGGATACCCTCAAGCTGGTATGGTTTACTGGGGTGTGACCCCTGTACAAGGTATAGCTTCTTGGAGCCACAGGTAAGAGTTGAGTGCCAGGTAGACTCCAAAAGTGAATGGGCAGCCTTGGGGAGCTACTTGGCAAGCCCTCACACCAGAAGTGCTAGTGCTCTTTGAACACCCCATATTCCCCAAATCTCACATATATAGTACCTGGAGTCTGCTTCTCTTATTAGAAGTGATTGGAGAAACTCCAAGTCAGTATGAAAACCAAATAAAAGGCATTGCAAGCAATTGTAGTACCATCCAGGTGGTGTAAGGAGATACTAGTGAGGGACTAGTGAGATGTTTAGGGAGGAATAAAATTGTTGTAGCTCCCTATATATATTCATATTTGGGGGGCTTTACTAATAATTTAGGATTTTTTATTGAGCAAGATCAGAGCCTGGAAGGAGGTGGAATTGCATGATCTAGGTCTCTGGAAAATGTTTCTAACATAAATGAACCTTCCTTTCTCTCTTCCAGAGCTCTGACCTCAAGGGAGACAGCCAGGGGAGTAGTATGTGTATGTGTTTTCCTTTATCTCATATTCTCTTGTCTAGTGGCAACATTTGGTACCTTCCCCAGGAGCAAGAGGTCAATTTTCTAGTACAAGTGAAGTCTTGGCAATTTTAACACAACTTCTGATGAGAAAATTGTCTGACACTCTATAGCTCTAGAAGGATGATGGAGAATCTCTGATATAACCATTCTTCATATTTGTGTGTGTGAGACAGACAGACAGACAGACAGACAGACACACACACACACACACACACAGAGATTGAGAGAGAGATTGAAAGAGAGAGAGAGAGAGAGAGAGAGAGAGAGAGAGAGAGAGAGAGAGAGAGAGATTCCTACATTTACCCACTAAATTGTCAGCTCCATCAGAAAACTTATAACAGTGGCTGTCTGGGGTGAGACTTCATGGAGGAGGTAGGCCTTGTGGTAGACCTTGTAGGAAGGAGAGGAATTTAGCTAAAGAAAACGAAGACAGTATATTCTGGTTAAATGGCCCAGACGGGGCAAGGGTGTTGGGGGAGAATAATTGTGATGCGTCTGAGGAATGAGATGACCAATTTGGCTAAAACCAAGCACAGACAAAAAGTTGTCAAACTTTGCCAATCTCTGTGACCCCTTAGTTTTCAATAAATTGTATTCTATATGAAAAGAAACAAATTCTAGAGTTTAACCTTCATGCGTATGTAAGAAATAAAATTAAGAGATTAATTCATTTCAATAGTGTACTATAGTTATTTGCCAAAATTTCCCCTTTCTACTCCATTGACAAACTTCTTGTACCCCCTGAGGTATGTATATTACAGGTTGGGAACCCATGACTTAAAGGGAGAATTGGGGGTAAAAGATTAGAGAACTAAGGAAGGATTAGGCAGAATAAAGAAGGATAGAGATATCGAGCTGAGGTTATTTTTTTTTTTTGTAAATGAGAGGATATTAGAAGAAATGGACAGTGATTATTTCTAAAGGTAGAGATATACTTGGCATGTAGGAGCACATCAATAATCCCTGCTGCCAGCCAGGCTGAGGATTTTGGATCACTTGAGGTTAAAATTGATCATAGCATTGATCATAGCATCAATATGATAAGCCCCAAGACAGAGAGGGGGCCCCAGAAGGGCAACCTGACTCAGGTGAGAAAAACAGAATAGGTCAGGGTTCCATGCAGATCAGAGCTGGATTGAACCCCTATATGGCTGCTGTACTTCTAGCCTGGCTAAGGTTGGAATACCTAATCTCAAAAAACCAACCAAATAACCCACCCCCCCCCAAAAGAAAAAAAAACAAGCCCAACTTCTCAATATAAGAGTGATCACTTCAAAAGCCACACAGCCATCTTGACTCCTTGGGTTTCTTTGCTGAAATGTGGACATAAGCTGTCAGACATTACAACAAATGTGCTGATGAAACCACCCAGCTAATAAATGGAAAAATAGCATATTTATTGAAAAAGAGCCATCCTGCTGAGCCTAAGGCTTTATTTCAGCAAGGTCTTATGATGCTATGTCAGCTAAAGGTCAAAGAGAGGCACCATGATGCAAATAAAAAGTATATTGGATTTGAAGTCGGGGCTTTTGGTTTCAAATCCTGGCTCTGCCACTTACTACCTTGTGTGACCTTCAGCAGGTACTTTGTTCACTTCCTGAGTCCTTGTCTTCTCATCTGCAAAATTAGTGGGTTGGACTTAATGGCCTCTAATGCCCCTTCCTGCTCTGAAACTGAACATACATGGATGCATTGTGTTGGTTGGTGTCTGTCCTCTGGTTTGCTCCCTTTGCTGAATAAAGAAAGAGTTGGAGGACATTGTTGCTCACATGGGAGCTTTAAGGAAGGATTGGTCTCATTCTAGGTTACTCATTGATCCAGTCCTTGGTCTGTCCTCACCTTTAAAGTATACACACAGAGGTAGTAATCATTGCTCTCAGACAAAGTTAAAACTAAAATAGATTTAATCAGAAGATAAAAATAGGCAAATGATACTATATGTCAATCATATTAATTAATACTGTTTTAAACTACTTAAGATAGTGAGACAGTATAAGGTTGGAATATTATTATGGTGTAGGAAATGATGAGTTGGTGGAATAAGAAAAATATGGAGGGGCAGCTAGGTGGTGCAGTGGACAGAGCACCAGCCCTGAAGTCAGGAGGACCTGAGTTCAAATCTGCTCTCAAACACTTATTAACACTTCCTAGTTGTGTGATCCTAGGCAAGTCACTCAACCCCAATTAGCTCAGCAAAAAAAAAAAAAAATGGAAAGACTTGGATTTATGAAGGATGATGTTATTCACATCCAGAGAAACAGAGGAAAAACAAGCAAAGCATAGTATGGTCTTACATAGATGTATGTGAATATATATGTGCATGCGTGTATGATTATAGATATCAATACATATGTATATGTGTGTATATATGTATATCTGTGCTTAATTGTAATCTTCTTGGGGGAGGTGGGGCTGGGGAGGAAAGGAGGAAAAAAGAATAAAATAAAAAGCACACAGCAGAGAACAAAAGAAAACCTACAAGGAAGCAAAGAAAAGCTGGACAGCTCTGAATATAACATAGGCTTTCTTGAAATAGAAATTAACTGTTTTATATTTTGAATCCTCTCATGTTCTGCAGTACACATGGTATTTTTTTCCTTTTCTGTTTTATATTTAAGTTTTAAATAAATAAGTAGATTTAATTAAGAAAAAAAGTACACACACAGAACAGTGGGAGTCCTTAAGGAACTTTTGTTTCCTTAGGCACATAGCGGACAAGACATATCAGTCACTGAACAAGCATTTGTTAAGTTCTTACTCTTCTCCAGGGACCATGCTAAGTGCTGGGAACACAGAGAAAGGCGAAATTATAGTCCCTGTCTTCAAGGTAAGCACTATAATTTTGCTTTTCTTTGTGTTTTGTATTTTAATGGGGGAAACAGCATTCAAACATTTGTACATACAAGACATATACAGTGTAGATGGAAGATAATGTTGGAGGGAAGGTATTAGCAGATGAAGAGTTTGGGGATGGGGGTGGAGGTAAGAAAAACCATCTTGCTGAGGGTGGGATTTGAATTGAGTACCTGGGCCAGTGCCAGAAACATGATCCAAAGAGAACATATAGGGGCAGCTAGATGGCACATTGGATAGAGCACCAATGTGGAGTCAGGAGGGCATGAGTTAAAATCTGACCTCAGCCACTAAACACTTCCTAGCTGTGTGACCCCCCAGGCAAGTCACTTAATCCCAATTGCCTTGGGAGGAGAGACAGACAGACAGAGGGGGGAAGGGAGGAAAGGAGGAAGGGAGACAGAGACAACAAGACAGAGATAGAGATAGACAGCCAGTGCACACACACACCACACACACACACACACACACACACACACACACACACACACACACAC
>JAJPUD010030037.1:0-13443 GCA_023553655.1 Myrmecobius fasciatus
GAATAGTAATGTTATTATAATGTGCAAATTTTAAGAGAGAGACCTAATAACCAGAAGTCAAGCACTTCTATCATAGTAGTCCTTATGCATATAACATGCTCCCCATGTCATTAAAAACTATAGCTCTTATGTGCCAGTAGGGAAAGTCAAAATTGTTCTGAACTGGGGAGATTTATTCAAAAAAGTAACTTATCCAAGCTATCAGTCAGTATCATCTCTGCCCATTATTCTTGCCTTTTACATTTACAGTTCTGTACTAATGTGCTGAAAAGCAGTGTTGTATCATGGGAAAATCAGGCCTTGAATTTAGGAAGACATATATATATCAAGCAATGGAAATAGAAATTTAAAAATAAAACAAAACAAAAAACCCTCCAAAAAAGAAACCTCTTAAAAACTCTATCTACCCAAGCGTTACATACAATATGAAGAAAGTAAAATGCAAAAAGAAAGTAATCATCATGTTTTTCTGAAAATAAAAAATTCTAAAAAATTCCCTTACAGATTCAAGGATTATTTGTCCTCTTTCTCTATTTACTTAAAGGAGGGAAGAATGTTGCTACTTAGGGTTATAACTCAGGGAGGAGGTAGGGCTGTTCTTATTTGGCAGGAAGGTTGATTTTGCAAGGCAATGATCTAGCTTTTCACAGTTTTCAAAGCCCTTTCACATCTATTACTTCATGTGAACCTCCCAGCAACCTTGTGAGGAAGGCTGTGCAGGTATGTTTATCCTCATTTTAAAGATGAATATGCTGAGGTTCAGAAAAGGTGAGTGATTTGCCTAAAAGCACAAAGTTGTTTTGTTTTTTTTGTTTGTTTTGTTTTTGAGGCAAAACTAAGACCAGACTCCTAGATTCTTAATTCTAGGGTCAGTGTTTTTTCTACCATGCTGCCTACAAATGCCTTACATCTTGTAAAAGACAAAAAGCAGATCTTTTCAGCAGGGAATTATAAATGCCCTCAAATAGTGTATTTCTCTGAATATTTAATAGGTTTGGGCACCTGAGAATTTATTTACCTATACTAAAAATACTAAGTCTTCTTTGAATTTACCAATCTTCAAAACAAGTGTTAAAATAAAAGTTTTCAAATCCCACATAATAACACTGGTGATATACCTGAAGGCCCAACTCCAGAGACACTTTCAATAGAGTGATGTCTGGCAAACTGTCCATGAGAGTTGCTATCTTAAATGCATCTTGGGCAAGCTTAAAAATGTGTGATGAGGAGTGAATGTTTTTCTGGATGGATTCTAATACTGTTTCAAGCCTCCGAACATCTCCTGCAGTGAACAAGGGGGAGGAAGCAAGCACAGGTACACAAGTCGGAAAAAAGAAAACAGTTACACAAATTAATTTATTTTGAAATGTTCACTGATAGAAAAGACATTACAATTGTTTCCATAATTACTTCAATGTATGAGTATCAGTTAAGACACACCACAACACACCTTTAATAAGCAAATGTGTATGTGAAACAAAATCAATATGAAATAACAAACAGCCCCCTAATCTTATCCCTGGATGTTTAAAGGAATGGAAAATTAAGTAAACATTTATCTATTTCTGAATCTAAATAAGCACTTTTATCCCCTATATGCAAAATAAGTAGCCACACAGGGGATAGTCTTGTGACCCAGGTAAGTTAGTCTCAGCCTTAAATCAGCTCTATTATTCCTAAGCCTAAAAATCACAACCACCAAAAAAACTGTCTTACATTAGAATTCCTACCAATTTAGCCAATTGAAATAAAAATTATCTTCCCTGGAAAATAAACAAAATACTTATGTCTTAAGGACAATACTGTACCTTTGGCTGCTGTTAGCATAGTTGATGCCAACTCACACTGCTGGGACTCAATGTGGCTTAGGGTAAACCAGCGGGGATACCGGTTTGGAACAACTGATGCAATGTGGTGTGGGCGGGACATATCTCCCGTTGGAGCAGTAGATTCCAAAACTAGTAATCTGTAATGAGAAGACAAAGTAGGCTGCCTTTTTTTACTTGTCCATCATTATAACCATGGTTATGACAAGCAAAAGCCACAAGAGCTGCTTGACTACAGAGAAAGCCTACATAGCCCAGGTGCAAAAGCTGTAGTAGATGACAATTTCTCTTGTGCCAGAATTTCAAAATCACTTTGCCAAAAAGCTTCATTAACTGTTAATCATCCAAACCTAAGAAACATCATTAGAAATATGAGAGTATTCAGGCAGACCAAACAGTTGAGCACTAAGTTCTATGTTTTCCTACTGCCACATTTTTCATTAACTCAATTTTCAAATTCACTTATTTATATTTAAAAAATTGGAAAAGGAGAGACTAGTAATGGAAAATAAGGGCAGAGGATATTGAAACAGAGATTAGGAGAAATTTGAAATTAAGAAAATAATTAATGATAAAATTGGATGAGAAAGAAAGGAAACTGTCATTTCTCCTTTATTTCTACATACAATAAAAGCTTTTTTTTCTTATAACCTTTAGGTATAAACAAAATATGCCTTTAGCATTTTTTTTGATTTAGAAAATAAAATATTAACTCAACCTACAAACTCCTTTCATATTTCCCCAGGACTTCACTGAAATGTCTAATCTTAGGAATCAACTTGCCTTGATCAGAATTAACTGAAAATGAGAGGGAGAGAGACAAAAAGAGAGCTGGAGACAGAGAGAGACAGAAGCAGAGAAAGGTAGAGAGAGGGAGAGAGAGAGATACACAAAAACAGAGTCAGAGAGTGTCACAGAAAGATGAGATCATTTTTAACAGATCATTATCTTTTATTGTATATATTTTGAAATCCCTCAATTTCTTGTTTCATAGAAAATATACTCAGCTTAATATGTATGTCACAAAGCTCTTTTGTTGGTTAAATGAAAGGAATCATTCCAATAATTGGAATTGAGAGAGGAAGAGTCAGATATATGATTTTTGTGGGCCAATTAAAAAACAAAAAATATCCATTTATCCAAGAATAAACTTTGCCAAAATTGTTTTTAGAGGGAAACCACTACTACAGAGTAGAAAAAGAAATAATATTAAAAGAGCATTTCCTAAGACCAACACCTTCCAATAAGAGCTGGGAAAGAGAGAAGGCAAGTAAAGGATGACCTCTCTTTTTTCTACTATCCATTTCTGGAATCCTCTAAAGATCAGTGTTTATCATGATGTTTTTCTTCCATAGAAGCTTCCTGAAAGGCTTCTCTAGTTAGAGGCACGTGGAAGGGTTTTAAAATAATACTATTCCTCATTGTTCTGTTGCTATACACAACTTTGAATGAATCAGAGACTTAAAGGAATCTTTGCACTTTAAAGGTAATTCAAATCAGCAGGCACTACAGATGAATATTATTCTGTGCTAAACTTTCATACCTGGCCAATGTAGTAAGCAGGAGAATCTGACACTGCAGCTCTACTCTTAACAAAAGGGATGGAATCTTCTGGATTTGACTATGTCCAGATTTCAACATGATGTCAAAGAAAAGCTCCATTTCATTTTATTAAAGTTCTATTAAAACATTTTATAAAAAAAACACAAGTATTAAACTACCACTCTAACCATGATATGATCATCCTGGATACTGGAAAAGTATCTACCACCAGTATTTCCAAAACAGGTGATGCTGGGGACCCACAACATTCACCTTTCTTTGGTTTCTGTGATGATCTTTTTTGCTGAATCGTTAGCTGTATCCTGGCCAACAAGTGGAGGCATTCCCTGAGCCTATTTGCTCTCTCTGCAGCCTTCTCCCTGACTTAGTGGTCTCTTCAGTTTACACGACTTCAGTTACGACCATATGCAGACAGTTCCTACATCTCTCTCTATCCCTCTTACCCCAATGTCCAATGACCTTAGTTACTATTTTACCCAATACTTGGTGAATGTCTCTTGGGCATCTCAAATTCAGCAAATCCAAAAGGGAACTTAATAGATTTTCCCCCAAATGCAACTCACATAACTTTTCCATTTCTAGTGATGGCTTTTTTTCAGTCTTCCAGCTTTGTAAACTTATGGCAATTGATTATTCCTTCTTTCTCAATCCCCAGATATGATCAAGTATTAATTGTCAGTTCTATGGCAGCAATAACTCTCTTATTCTCTTCTTTACCCATAGTTTCTACTCTAGTTTAGATTTCTGCCAGCTCTTACTCTGGATTACTCTTCATTTGTTTCCTAACTTTCATTTTTTCTCCTTTCCAATTAATGCTTCACAAAGCTGCAAAATGGAGATTCCTACAATATATATCTGATTGTCACACACCTTCCTCTCTACCTCCCATAACACTCTAAAACATATTTCAGGAATTTTCTTTAGTTTCTAGCATAAAAAACAAATTCTCAGACTGATACTTAAGCTCTTTCACTATCTGGTTCCCACCTAGTTGCCAGTTATTTCATATTTATCTCCTTCGTGCATCAGATGATCTAGTTAAAACTTGCTTTGCTAGCATTTACTCACATATAATATTTTCTCTCCCTTCCACATGCTTTTTGCACTAGTCCTCCTCCATGCTTTCAATAAATGTGGTCTTCTACTTTCTAGAATCCTTGGTTTCCTTACAGTCAGTTCAAGTGGAGAGGACAGGGGAATCTTTCCCTTCCTCATTCAACTGTTAATATTTCTCTCTTTCTCTCTCACTCTTATTTTGTGAATAAGTTGCACAAGTCATATCCCTTGATGGAATGCGAGTTCCCTGAAGGCAGAAACTTTCATTTTTGTCTTTGTACAAACAAAATCTAGCACACAGTGCTTTATGCAGAATAGGTGCTTAATAAAGGTTTGCTGAATTGAACGGAATCAGATAAATTAAGGAGACTCAAAGGGCCAGGAAAAGGATGCGTCTAATTAAGGAAATTTTAGCTCTGAGTAATATACATATAATAACTCTCTCTGTCTCTATTACATTTAATTATAGGCAATTCTCTGAAGAGATCCAAGGTCACATTCATTATTTTGTTGAAAATGAGTGACATAAGAGACACAGTTTTAGAGGCCTGCCAAATTCACGGCAATGGCGATGGACTTATATGCACATTAAAATGTCTTTCATTGCTCCAACCAATTTTTCCACTTTTTAAAAAAGTTATAAAACTTCAAGAACATAAGAGGAACACTAATTTTCCTTGAAAACATTAGCTATTTAACAAATCAGGCCTGATGTTCTTGAAGTTTTACAAATTTACAACTTCAGAAGATTCAGTGGAGAATGGAAAAAAATGCCATCCTGAACCCACACAAGGCTGGATGGCAATGAGACAAATAGTTCTTTAGTAATTAGCTTTTTTTTAAAAGTGGAAAAATTGGTTGGAGCAATGAGAGACACTTTAATGTGCATATGAGAAACAAGGACTTGATAAATAGTTCACAACTATGAGGAATATGAAGTGAGAAGACTTCTAAAAACCTCAATAAGTCATTACTTTCACTGTAAAGATACTATTCATGTTCTTGTCTTTGAGCCAACCATAAAGGTATTTTGTGATGCAATTGCTTTCCTGTATTATTGATGAATGGTGAAACTACTACATAAAAGTGAAAACTATGGCAGCTCTGAAGGTTTCAATTAGATTTTGTCAAGCACATTTATTATTCTTTACTTTTTCAAAAAATCTAATTTCCAAAAAGTAATGAATTATTTAGAAAGGTTTCAATTGAAAACTGTCTTGTGATTAAACACAGCCCAAAATAACCCACTAATACCAGAATCTAGATCTAAGAAGGAAAAGGGTGGAGGGGAGAAAGCCAATAAAAATATCTTTAAAATTATTATGTCAGCACACCAGCAGGCCAAAGTATGGTTCTTTTCCTGCTTTTAAAAAACAACATAAGACGCATAGGCAAACAGTTTCCTTAGTTTTTGCTTGGTTACAGGAAACATGAATGAATTAGTAGTAGGAGTCAGTTATAGGCCATTTTTCCCAGAGGGGAATTTTGTTTGTTTTTTTTCCCAGCTGGGCTTTCTATACATACCGCATTGCTCTCAGTGCAATTTTGTATGCCAGTTCAGCATCATGAGGTAGGAGAGAGGTGAAGAGATACTTGGCAAATGTATGCATTGGAACACTCTCTCGATGGATGATTTCTCCTAAGCCACTATATGGTCCAGCTGTGAAGAAAGCATAAAGATTTTTCTTATATTTCTAAAATGGAATTACTTCCACACATGATAAAAAGTAATTAAACTCAAATTTACACAAATAGGATAAGAAAACTCCAGTTAATTAAGACTCTGATCTAAGTGTTATAGTATCATTAGAGAGGAAAACCCGAAATAAAGACAACTTGTTATTTGTGAGACAGTTCAAAATTTGTGTCATAGAACAATTTATTCAAATGGTTGTGCCACAAATTAAGTAGAAAAAACAGAGTGCTATGTAGAAGTGATGCTCCTCTCTGCATTGTTAGGACCATCACACACAGGAAGCATTTTTCTGAAATGTAAAACTTGGGAGAAATTTTCTAGAATATCTTTTTGAAGCTTTGTCCCTTAGATGACAGAAAGTTAACAGATGTACCAGTGAATACACATTCTAACCTTTGGGACAAAGAGACACATGAATCTGACCATAGAGGACTGCAAAACAAATTTAGGTATTTAGAGATATTCTGAATTGCAAACTAGGATGAGACTGTGAATTATAACTGTTAAAATGAGTATTCTACAACAATACTATCTAAAAACAGGGAACTATTTACTTCTACTTTTTAAAAATTTTATCAGAATAAAAAGGTAATAAATCCTTAGTTGATATAAATCAACAAAAGAAATTTTTAAAGGATATAGTAACCATGTAATTTTTTCAAACAAATTGTTTAAGTTGCTTAAGTGTAATTTAAGCAATCAAAATCCATTTTTCCCCCAAAGAAATTGTGATAATCTTGGTGAACAAAAAATACCTTCCCATTTGTGCCTGCTGAATGCTGCATTGACACTGGCAACATAGTCTCCTTTAAATTTCAAAATGAAACCAGAGAGCCTGTACTGATTTATTGTTAAACAGTTTGAAATTTGGTTTTCTCTTTCAATTATAAGCAAAACTGATTTCATATGAGAGGACCCTACTTATCAGTACAAAATAAAATTATCTGTGATTGAGAAAAGTGGTCTCATGTTTGTTAGATGCGAGAAAATTCTTTAGTGTGGAGTTATTGATAAAAAAAGAACAAAACATTTGTAGTATTTTTTGCTGTTTCTGTTTTTGAATATAATCATCCTTCACCACCTAAACTATCTTGAATATTTTTTGCAATAGTTTACATTTATAAAGGATTTTACTATTTATAAAATATACTTCTTATAAATAATCCAATGGTAGGAAAATAGGTATTCCAATTTTATGGAAAACTGAGGTTCAGAAAATTTAAAAAACCTGTATCCCTACCTAGCTGAGCTAAAATCTATACCCCATGTCCTAATTTAAATTATTTTCTCAGAACTGCCTTACTCTAAGTCTCATTTTCTACTATGTCTTAAAAAAATTTAGGGTTATGATTTTCCTTTATTGATATATTAGAAGATTTTCTTGATAATTTATTTTTAAAAGGTCAAATTTTTAAAATGCAATAACTTTTCAGATATTGAGGTTGCAACTGTTCAGCTTAAAATTTTTTTAAGGCTCTTTATGGGTTTCATTTTTGCATTTCTTTTTGGTCTTGACCTTAGAAAGAAAACTGGAGTTTGCCTTAAAAGTTACAGGAAACTTTTGAGTTGGTTAACTTATATCTAACAAATCATTATTAGAAACATTTAGTCAGGATCAATGACAGTGGTATTCACTCATTCCTTTTCCAAATTCTCTGTACTTTGCCAATATTTGCAAACAATACACCAAAATACCAGATACCACATATCAGCCAATAATTCAGGGAAATGCCACTCAATTATAATGCTATTATTTAATTGTCCAAGCAAACAGGAACATGGTCAATGACAATCAGATTTTGTCTGTTTCTGGTATGGGATGGCCCAAATAAAGCAGCCCTACTGAAAACCATATGGCATGAGATGAGGCTATTTCTTGATGAGCTATAGACATAATAAGGCTACTTTCCCTTCCCTTTCCTTCCCTTCTCACCCCAGTTTTTAATTTTAAAAACCATTTTTCTCCCTAAATGATTCTATCTCTTGGGCAGTTTGAATACAAATATGATCATTCAATGACAAACTCCTTAAATAAATTATCATGCTTTGAAATTAATTTAGATGTAAAACTAAAGGTACTGCTAAGCAACCTATGAAGTAACTATCTTCTAACAAAGCTGAATAAGATCAAGATACCTTCTAATAGGAAGACTGCTTGCTTGCGAAAAATTTTCACTAACGTATCATCCAACTCGATTTCTTGTAGCTTGGAAATGAGCTGTTCCTCATTTCGGCAAACCTTCTCTTGTGTATACAATCCATCTGGCATGATCCGCTGTTGCCCCAGCCCTATTAGTGCTACTTCCACAGCCAGCGTTAAATATGATTCCCCTTCTTCCAAGAACTTGTGTGCAGGCAGGTGCTGGTACTCCAGAGACTTGCCCTGCCCCATATTTTCTGTTAAGGAACAACAAAAGAGATGCTAGTTCACAAACTATTTTCCCTATACACTCTGATACATACAAATATTTATTTTACCAAATGCTGTTTAATGAATTATTATATTTAACCTCTGGAGAGTCAGAAAACCTGTTACATAAAAATGAACAGTCTCCCAACATCTTGTTTAATTAAGAAAGGAATCTCACTACTGTAAATCAATCACCTCCAAATTTCTCCTCAGCCAACAGAGAACAAACCTAAAATGTTTAAACTAAAAATAAGTTAATGAAGCACACAGCTGAAAGTAAATGAATATTAACTAGTAAAGGCTAGCAAATCACTCATGATACTTTCCTTACTTCTATAGGGGCTGCAGGGATTTAACAAGATATTGGTTCTATATTCCTAATTCTAGGAGCTAATGTGAATAATTTCACTTCAAAGGTTTCTCCCATCTGAATACACAGTGTATATTTTCAAAAATGACATTTTTAATGAGCATCCCTTGGTAATCATGATAGATTTCTGTTTTAAATTAAAATAAACCTCAAACGCTGTATAGTGTTTTCTAAACCTCAAGGGTAAGGTAAGCAGTTGGATTCTTGAACCTCTGAGCAAAAACTGGACTACTATTAACCCACAGAGAAAAGCTCTCCAAGAGCTTACATGGAAGTAGGTAAATTCACCTCTCTGGACCCACCTCACTGACACCTGAAGAAGTATTACTGAGCCCTGTGCAGTAATACAAAAGAATTGGGTTTTAAACATAGAGCTAAATTACAAAGACAATTTCTTTAAATGAAGCCCATTTTCCCTACATATTTAATAAGACTTAAGATTAATATTTATTCATATTCATATACCACATACATGGTAATAAATATGCATATCTTATAGGAATCTTTGCCCCTTCTCCTTTTAAAGAATCTTGCTTTCAAGGTCCTTAATATGAATATACTAATGTATAATTATCAATATCAAAATATCCATATAACAAAGGACTATGCTAATGAATATTACAGCCAAAAAATTATAGGAGCAAAGGAAGAGTATTTGTAACACCATGAATGTTCAACAATTTCCCTAATATTGATTTAGTCTGATAAGTAATGACTCCTCCCAGCATCTGTGATTTTACTAGCACAAAGAACTTTCAATGAAGAAATTCTCTCTCCCAGCACAGATCCACAATTACTGTCTTAAGAGTGTTGCCTGGAACATCAAGAGGTTAAATTTCTTTTCCAGGGTTACAAAGTTAGTATGTGTCAGAGAGAAGATGGACTATAAGGCCATCATAATATGCTGCCTCCTACTAAAAGATCATGCAAAACAAAAACATGAATCCTCAAAAGAACTTTCTCCCCAAACCTACACATCAAGAACTGTTTTTTATAAAAAGCAAATCATTCTTTCTCCGAATATACAATTCCATAACCAAGATTTTGCCTTTTAGTAATACTTAATGCTTTGGATGTTATATAATATTGTAAAAAGTAGATCAAGAAAACTTAAAACTTGTTGAAATTACTTCTTAAATGAAGAATGCTAATTATTTGAGAAATAATTTTATGAATTTTAATAAACAAAACTGAGAAAGGGTACTATATGAATAATGGCCATTCAGTATTCAAAAAACTCCACACAAGTCTAAACTATTTTACCTGAAAAATCTGAGAATCCGGGGTAACTTTCATCATCCACTCTGCAGGCTTCCATAAGGCTACTGAAGAGGGTACCAATGGGATCTAATGGGTGACCAACCCAACCTTCTAGATTGGTAATTGATGTTATTCCCTTGTGGAGCAGCTCTGCAGAAGGAACATTAAATAAGAAAGATTTATTCATTAATAACAACACCCAAATTAAACTATTCCTCACTGACATTAAATATAATGTAATTGATTACAAATTACTGATCAATAGAACACACACATACACAAAACAGAACATAAAAGATACAGAAAGCCTACAAACAAACAAGTTGTTAACAAAAGTTAATTTGTGTTTTAGGTAAAAGCTCACAGTGTATTTTCTCATGAAAAAATGCTATAAATTCCATATTAAGCTAAAATCATCTGTAGTGTCACTTGTATGGAACAACATGCTTCCAGTTATAACTCTAGGGGACTGTAACACCTCATAGGTGAAGTAGCAGGGAAGGTCCCAACTGCAATGGGACTAAGGAGCCAGGAGCCAAGAAAACTAATGCAGAGTATTACTCCTGGATTTCAAAAAACTTTATCCTCTTTGCATTAAAAACAACAACAAACAAACAAACAAAACTGTGGGTCAAGCAGTCCATTCCCTAGGCTTTCAGTATTGCAGGAACAAAGAGTATGTGGTCCCACAGACAATGTAAAGGTTATATAACAGGACTCTTTTAGTAACTATTTGTGAAAGTGTGTGTGCAGATAGATAGATAGGCCCGTAGATAGATAAAATCATTTTGGCCAACGTCTATTCAGCTAATATATTTGCTTTTCATAACTAAAAAATTGTCACTCAATTACAAAACTGCCCATTTCCCTCTTCCTTTCAAACACTATCTGACCTCTTTTTCTCAATTCCTTCCCTGCCCTCAGGCTTAATCTCATACATACCAAACAAAATAACTTACCTTGGGGGAAAAAAGTCTTAAATTTTTCCTTCATTTCTCTCCTTCTGAATCTTGATTTCCCCCCTGCCCTCCAACCCAAAAGTCAAAGGAAGAAGAAAAAGCACTTCTCACAGACTAACTATTCAACATTTTAAAATTAAAAGAAAACGAAGTACATAAATGTCATCTCCATTGATTTCATTTTAAATACAGATTCTTCATGAGCAGTTTAAAATCGAGCTATTATGTGATCACCCAGAATCTCTTGCCAATGAAACCCTCTTCTTTCACATTCACCTTTCTTCTGAGTTCGGAACATTTCCAGCTGTTTCTGCTGTTGTCGTCTTAGCGTATTAACAATTGCTATTGCTAGCCTCAGTGCTTCTCTTGGGTATCCATGAGACCTTAATGCATCTACTCTTGCACATGCTGTAGGAACATGTTCTAAAACAGAAAAATATGAGGAAAAGTTGACACTCTTTGGTGTTTATAAAAAAAAATGTATCTGATGAAAAGTATTCCACTAAATAATCTTCAGAGATGAGAAACTATGTATGTACTAGAATTTGAGTAGAAAATTCAGCTCTTATTTGCCAAGCTTAAATTTATCTTCTACTGAATCTCCTCCCCCTCCCTGTAATACTCCCCCCCTTCTCCATAATGCTATAGAAACTAAACAAAGAACAAGTCATGGAAACATCTTTCCGGTGTAGCCACTCACCATGCCAGAGAGGCCACCCGTGAGAGTCAAAGAGGGAGTTTTCAGTGTCGTCATGGTAACAGTAGTTGGTGTATAGGTCGCTGCTGATAATGTGCTGTAAGTGGCTATCCTGCCAGTGAAGATCGCATGCCTCAATGGCCCGTGTGAACACTGTCCGATGGGGTCTGCTCGATGAATCTGTTATTTCCACAATTCAGAAAGAGCTATCAGCTCTTATTCATATGTGAATAAGTCACTCACACCATTATGTTGCCAGATGTCCATAATCACCCCTGCATACCCTGGTCTTATACCCCTTATGCAGAAAAGTTCTGGTGAAAATTTTCATCTCCTAAGTACTAGGGGGCAAGAGACACCACTCGTTCACTCTTGATTTGTCAAACACACACAAAAAAAACTCCCAACAACTTTGCAGCCAATGAAGCTAATGTTAAAGGCACCCTGCAAACTAAATATTTGCAACTCTGGTATACATGCTAAATACCACCCCCAGCAACTGGGCTCAAAAGAGGCATTCAGCACCAAAATTATGTGGAAATTCATTGATCCCCTTTTCTGTGATACTTGTATTTAGGCTACTCTTGATCAGATCAACAGCTCTCACAAAATATTGTGCAAAGAGATGCAACATCAGCCATGGAACCGTTCAGGATAATACAGTCGGTCTTTACAGATACAAGTAAGTGTTGTGCTTTTGGTTATATTTTTAAACTATATTGTGCGGTTTTGCACAATTAAAAAAAATTATGCTCCTTGGGATATAATGATGAAATGCTACTTTACATCCCAAAAGGCATAAGTATAAATATTTAACACTTCACAAAGCCACACAACATAGTTAAAAAACAAACCACTGCACTTACCTTCACCCTACAGACTGCCTCCTGACTCCAGGGCAGGTTCCATGACTGCTGTGATGTCACCAGCATAGTTTATGCTGGGGCATCACAAGAGAGTAGAAGTATACAATCCGAGTAGGGTTCAAAGTTGCAGGACCTAACGGAAAAAAGAAATGTTTGGGGAATAAAGGATAATCTTTTTCTAACTACAGGGGTCATTAGTACCAACCAACAGAGTGGTTAGAATTTTAGCTACTTTTCTCCCCCCACAGAAGACTATCAACTATTTTCCCAGTTTTTCATAGGACCAAGTTTATCTGAAATCCTCTGCTGTCACTAATTCTACTTTATGTATATTTTCTGTACCTAGAACAATCTGGCAATAATCAGACAACCATATAACATTAGAATCTGGAACCATATTCATTTTTTTTCCAACTTAATAAAAAAAGCAGCAAAATAACTAACTTCAGGTCAACTTGTGTCACAAACTGTGTTGGCAATTTGATTTAGTCTTAGTTTGACACAGAATAAAAGTAACTTTAAAAGCTGGGGTTAGAACAAACTCTAAACCAGAGATTTTTAAATTATGTCAATTATTTTTTTTTAATTAAAGCTTTTTATTTGCAAAACATATGTATGGGTAATTCTTCAACATTGACCCTTACAAAGCTTTCCGTTACAAATTTTTCCCTCCTAGTCCCCACCCCTCCCTTAGATGGCAGGGAATCCACTACATGTTAATTATGTTAAAATATCTGAAT
>JAJPUD010030039.1:0-13441 GCA_023553655.1 Myrmecobius fasciatus
TTATGCCAATCACCAGGTCCTTTTGCTTCAGTCTGTCTCCCATCCAACCACCAATTCCTCAAGACCAGTCCTCCAATATGTGCCCTCACATAATACTTCTTGTATTATTATACAAGAAGGTCTGAACTACTGCCCAAATTCGCCCAACAACAGAACCTTTTACCGCTATCCATGCCCTCCTCTGGGCTCTCCTTCCCATCATTTCCAGAAGTAGGGTTACTTTGGCCCTCCTTAGGGCACAGTACTGCTGTGCTCCAAGCTGTACATTAGCACCCTACCGAGGGAAGGTCCGAGCTTTCTGCCCGGCCTCGGCTCCCCACAGAACGGGGTCCTTTTCATCTGGAGCTCACACACACAGAGCCCACCCGATGTTCCAGTCAGGTGAAAACAGCCCCTCTGGGCAGGACGCTCTCTATGCCTCCCTTCCCCCTTCATGACTGACTGCCCCTCACTTTGGCCCCAGAATCACATGTCTAAGGCAAACTCTAAACACAGTGGGGTGCCCACCTCCTACTCCCCCCTCCTTCACTGGCATTTGTCCTGCTGCCTCAGGGTGCCACTGAAGGGAGGGAGGGAGAAGACTTGGAAGGCTTTGAGGCCAGAAGGTGACCTCCTTAGAGATGGCCATTCAGGCTCCCCTGCCTACAGCCCATGGGGGATGGGGCTCACGGGATCCCAGATCTAACGCTGGGAGGGGCCCTAGAGGCCAGCTCTTCCAGTGCCCTCTTCTCCCCAGGGCAAAGAAAGGTCCAGGCAGACAGCCTAGTGAGGGGCCCAAAGTCCCCTGGGCAGGAAAAGCCAGAGAGATGGATTTGGCCCCAAGTCCCGGGTTACAGCCCAGACAGGAGGCAAAAATTCAAGGAAACTGACCTCGGGAAACTGAGAGGAACAAGAGCTTTTCAGCTATTCTGCATTGTAAGCAGGTGAAAAAGGCACCTGTGCACACACACACACACACACATACACACACACACACACACACAGGCCCAATCACATCTTGAGTATCCCTCAGTTCTTGGGTCTGTCCATACCCAGGCTGGGGCCCGGGACCTTCCTATCTCGCCCCCAAACCCATGGCGGGCTTGATCCTTCCCCAGAGCCAGAGCTCTCTCCTGCCACCAGCTCCCAGCTTGGGACCCTTCTCTGCTCTCTGGAACTCTGGCTTGCAGCAATACACCCCACGTCTCCCCCTCCCCCCCGGGGTTCGAGGACCATTTCACCCCAAGAAGTGGCTAATGAATTCCCCTGAGGATTCCGGGCGGTAACGTGGCCAGAGAAAGTGGGTGGCGACAGATTTCCCCCCCCCCCCAATCCCAACCAAAAGGTCAGCCCACCGTCCCGCCCCGTCCAGCCCTTCCCAGCAGGCAGGGCCGGGGAGAGAAAGCCCTTAACCCGGAGACAGACGGCGGCAGGACGGAGACCTTCATCCCAATGCTGGAGGCTCGGGCCCCACCCCCGTCCTTCCCGGGGTGTGCCGCCCCCTGTACATCAGCAGGCGTCGGGGGCAAGGCTAGAAATGCTCCAGCAGAGAGGGCAAAAGCCCGGCTCACCAGGGGGGCAGTCCTCCCAGGCACCCTAGGCAACGCCCCCAGGCCGGACTGACAGAAGTACCATCCCCAGCGCGGACTGGCCTGAGCACCGCCCTCCAACACAGACCAGTCCTTCCCTGGCCTTGTACCCCTAAGTGTGAGAACCCTTGGCTAAGGGCAAGATTTCCACTAAGCCTTCCCCACCCTTCTTTCCAGGTTCGGGGATACGGGGTTCCGTTTGTGCAGTAGCTCAGCAGACTTACTACACCCCCCCCACCCTCTTCGCCTCGGGGTCCCCAGGATGACAGTCACGGGCGGTCCCAGCATCCATTCCCTCAGGCAGGCAGGCCAGGGTTGGGGTCCTCGGTGCCCCCTCCGCCCTCGGGGCTCCTTCCTCAGCTAGGGCTGTGCTTCCCACCTCTGGGGTCCCAAGGAGATTCGAGCCCCAGGACAGAGAAGAGCTCCTGGCTGGGGCGGGGGGAGGAGCCCAGGAAAAGCCGGCAGGCCGGGGAGGCGGGCGGCCCCAACAGCGGCCAAGCAAGCAGAGAGGGGAGTCCCGGCCCACAAAGGGGTGCAGAAGAGACCCGGACCAGCCTGAACTGCCCACCCTGAAACCGGAGCAAGGCCTCCCCTGGTGAGGCAGAGGAAGCTGGGAGGCGGGAAGGAGCTGGCGGCTACCTGGCCAATGGTCCGACCCACCAGACTCCACAGCGAATCCGAGAAGTTTCCCTCCTGGGCGGGGAAAAGCCTTGGGACGGAAACCTCCTTAGGCTGGGCGGGCACAGCCCCGCGGCGGCTAAGCGTGGTGGTCCCCATGGCGACGGGGGCGGGCCAGCAAGCACACCCCCCTTCTCTGTAACTGACCCCTTGGGAAGCCTCTTTTTGTTCTCAGACCCACCATCTCATGCCTTCTCCTCCTGAGAATCCTGCTTTGTAAGGAGCCGCACACCTTCACTCCCTCCCTCTTCCTGCCTCCTTCTCCCCACCCCCACCCCCGCCATAGCCCAGACAGATGCCTATGAGCATCAAGGATAAAACATCAAGAATCAGCCTCTAGTGTAACTAGGAGTGCAGCCGGGTTGTCATTGCCCCAGACTCGCCTCCAAGTGCGCCGGGGGTAGAAGAGACCAAGGACTCGTTTTGTTTCTCTCTCAGTCAGAAATGCACCTGCACAGGTGAATGCCGTTTGTCCCACAGGAAGTTCGGCGGGGCGGGGTGGGGGGTGGGGTGCGGGGGCTGTATGCTTTCCATCCATACCATCCGGAGAGGATTGCGCTTGATGTCTTCCATGCGATTTTGGAAAGGATCATGGAAGAAATCCTATGAATTTGGGAGAATGGGACCCAGAGTGAAAGGACTTTAGCGGAGGTGAGCTCCTGGTTTGATCTGAAACGTGGGATCACACCGCTGTCTTTCAAGGTTGTCTTTAATGGCCAAAAGGGCATGCTCTGGTTTTGTCTCCTAGGGGAGATCTGTGAAATCTTTTATTCGGAGGGCCAGGCTCCCACCTAACCCTAAATGCTCAATAGTCTTTCCTCCTTTGAGGTAATGAAATTTCTCTCCACCCCCTAATCAAAACCTTTGTGGCTATTGTCTCCAGCCTCTCCTTCCTCCCCAACCAGGTCATTCCCCTTCCTCAGTTCACTTCCTTAATTGGCCCACAATCTCACTCTCCTCCCCAACTCCTAAACTCCCACTCATACTAGGAGACTTCAAATATATACATGCATGTATCTGGATCCCCACCTTAGGCAGGAAGAGGAAAGCACCGCCCAAAAGAGGCTCCTGGGATTTCCCCTAACTTTGGGGGCCTCAAGGTTTATGAAAATAATTAACCGTAACTTTTTTTTGAATACTCCAGGATTCAAAGTCAGACAGTGAGGCTACTGTTGTAGTCCTTGCCCTCGGGAGTCAATTTGGGATTCTCATTCGGTGCTTTGGACTCCAATGCCAGCAATCCCACAACGGGACCATGTTCTCCATTTTCCTCCAACATGAAGAAAGCACTCCCTTCTGAACAAAGTTCATTCTCTCCTCTTTCTCTCTCCCTGTTTCCCTCTGTCTTTTTCTTTCTCTTTCTCCTCTCTCTCTGTCTCTTTCTCTGTCTCTCTTGTATGTCTTTGTTTCTCTCTGTGTGTCTTCCTGTCTCATATTTTCTCTTTCTCTCTCTTCCCCTCCCTCCTTTCCCCCGTCTCTTCTCTCATTCACTTTCTCTTCTGTCTCTCAAAATCCTATATTTAAAGAACCCTCATTTAAATGTGCACATCTAGCTGAAATCAATCTCTAAAGTAAATGCGAACTGAGCCTGATCTAGAGCAGCTTCAGGGATGATCATTTTTTTTATTAAAGCTACATATTTGCAAAACATATGCATAGGTAATTTTTCAACATTGACCCTTGTAAAGCTTTCTGTTTTTTTCCCTCCTACTCCCCACCCCCTCCCCTAGATGTCAGGAACTCTAATACATGTTAATTATATTAAAATATTTGAATATGTGTATGCATATTTATACAGTTATTTTGCTTTGCAGGAGAAAAAAAAACCTGAAAAGGAAAACATAATGCAAGCAAACTTCAGTAGAGAGTGTCAAAATGCTATGTTGTGATCCACACTCAGATCCCACAGGCTGCTCCCTGGGTATATATGGCTTTCTTCCTCCCTGAACAACTGCAACTGGTTTGAAACATCTCATCATTGAACAGAACTGTGTCCTTCAGAAATGATCATCACATAGTCTTATACTTGCTGTGTACAATGATGTCCTGGTTCTGCTGATTTCACTCAGCATCAGTTCATGCAAGTCTTTTCTCATACAGCCCTGCATATACTTGGACTACTCACTGTTCCTCACACACAAAGCATCATTTCCTGACCCTGTATCGTTTTCTATGGCTGTTTCACAACTTCAGCAAAGTGGGCTCTGAGTTGTCTCCTTTGCTTCCCAAAGTCTTTTCCCTTAGATGATGCATCCCTGGTGCAGATGTTGGTTTGGAGCCTTCAGCAAATCCCCTTTACTCCTGGATGCACTCCTGACATTCTGAATTTTTATATCTTCTTCCCATAAGCTTCCTCCACCTGCCCTCCCATTCTCCGGCTTTCTTTTGTTTTTGCTTTGTTTTATTTTATTTTTCTTTCATTTGAGGGAACTTGCTGCACTCCTCTGGCTCTCAGAGTCTCCTTGATGATCGCTTCAGCCCTGGAACTCACACCCCAGTGCCTCTGCCTCTAAATGGAACCCCAAACCTCCATCTTAGAAGGGCACCCGAGCCAGCCATCTCCTCATTTTCACTAAGCTAATCTCATACTAGGTACCTTCGTCTTACCTTAACCCTCTTCCATTTTCAGCTATCTTCTATATGTTGTCTTCCTCATTAGAATAGAAGCTGCTTGGGGGTAGAGGCTGTTAGTTAGTTAGTTAGTTTGTTTGTTTGTTTATTGATTGATTGATTGATTGATTGCTGAGGCAATAGTGAGTTGCCCAGGGTCACACAGCTAGGAAATGTTAAGTGTCTGAGGCCAGATAGGAACTCAGCTCCTCCTGACTTCAGGGCTGACACTCTAACCACTGCACCACCTAGCTGCCCTGTTTTAATATTTCTTGTTGCCTCGTGGAATTATTGGCTTCTATTTGACCCACTCTAATTTTCAGAGACTTTGTTGCTTGCCCAAGGTTTTGTGCCACTGTACTAAGCTGCTCATTCCCTTTCTACTTCTTTCTTCCACATCTCTCATTTTTTTCATTGTTCTCATTCCATTTATTTAAAAATTAACCTTTTTTTCTTCATCTCTTCTAGGAATTCTAATTGAGCTTGTTGCCAAGCTGTCTTTTTTTCTGAGGCTTTTCTTATAGGTGTTTTGGAGTCATTCTCTTCTGGGTCTATGTGGTGAAAATTCTTATCAGAATAATAGGTCATTATCATGAGGTTCTTTTTGTGTTTGTCTATTTTTCCAGTCTACTTTCTTACATTGGATTCAATGTTAGGACTGGGCTCTGCCACATTTCTGGAAGGAAGGTCTGGACTGGTCCTGTTGCTGCTTTCTTGGGGGTCTTATGTAGGGTTATTCTCAGATTTTGAAGACAGGCTGGGGACCTGCAAGCTTTCAGTGCTGCCCAAGTGAGCTGATTCAGGGCAAAGCCTGATTGCTGCCCATCTGGTGCAAGCTCTTGTTCTGGATTGGGGTCTGGGCAAGAGTAGACTGCTGCCATACTTAGCCCCCATTAATCAACTGGAAAATTCTGTTGGTTCACAGTTGCACAGTTGTAGGCTCCCCTGAGATCTAGGATTCCTCCCCCGGTTACACCTCTGTCAGCTGGGCTGGATGATGGCAAGGAGGCCCTGCTTCCAAGCCGTGGCCTGAGCTCTACCACTGCTGTTGTTGTTGCCATTGACTTTGGAACTTCCTCCTTCACACACCACCAGAACTTCCTTACCCAGGAATGCCATGGCCATGAACAGGTTCCCTTTTCCCTCTGCTCTGGATCTGCAACCCAAGCCTGAGTGAGTGGGCAACAAAGCTGCCAGTAAGCGGTGCCCATCACAGCACCTTGCTGTGGGTCTGAGACCTCCTCTTGACCTAGTGCAAAGTTTCTCCCCCGGTATCATAGTGCTTCCCAGAAGGTGCTCCTGGCCCAACCCCCTCTCCAGTGTCTGAAGAGTTCCCTTTCCAGCTTCGGAACCCAAGATGGGTTGGACAAATAATTGGCTATGACATTTTTGGACTTTCCCTTTATGACTCAGTTGGATGCATTTTTCATGTCTTTAACAGGAGTAAAGAGAGAGTAGTTCACTGCATTGTTTCTCCTATTTTGACTCTGCCCTTCCCTTGGGATTCATTATGGTTAGTTCCTCCAGCGCAATTTCAGTATATATATATATATATATATATATATATATATATATATATAATTTTATAGCTCTATAAAGTAATTTGTTGACAGTTTGCTTGGTGTGGCACTGAATGTTAATTTATTTATTCCATAGTCAGTTTATTTCATTAGTTTAGCTTATGCATGAGCAATGACTACTTCTCCAATTATCTTGAACTTTGTAAAATGATTTATAATTGTATTCATATGGTGTCGACTCCAAAGTATTTTTTTTACATTTCTTATAGAATTTCTCTTTCTTCTGTATGTGTGTATGTGTTTTAAATTAATGAACAGAAATGCTGGTCCATTTCTCTGTTACCAATGATGATAATATGGATTGATTTTATTTCTTACAGCTTTGTCGAAGTTATTATTCCAAGTTAATTTTATGATGATTTTCTAGGGTTCCTTAAGCACATCATCATATTATTCACAAAAAAATCTTAATTTTGTTTCTTCTTTGCCTATACTTTTATTCCCTCATATTTTTGTTTTTATCTTACTGGTCTGACTAGCATTTCTAGTTCTATATTGCATCATAATGGTGAAAGTGAACATTCTTGCCTTACCCATGTGTATTGGAAAGGAGTCTAGTTTATACTCATTATATATATGTATATAAAATGTATTCTATATATATATATATACATATATATAAATACATTATATATAATACTGGATCTTTAGATATATATATATATGTATATAAAATGTATTCTATATATATATAAATATATATATAAATACATTATATATAATACTGGTTTTAGATATATACTATTCAACATATTAAAGGCCACTTATTATTGATTTATAACAAAGATTTTTGTCCATATCAATATAAGCATACAATTTTTGTTGTTCTTATTATATTTAATTATATGTATACATTTTCCAGTACTAAACTAAACTTTTATTGCTGATACAAATTCAACCTTGTCAGAGATATTTATATCATATCCTTGATATGTTGCTATGTCCGCTTCAATAAAATTGTATTTGCAATTTTCATGTCATTGTTCATTAGCGATATTGGTGTATGTATTTCTTATTTTTATTCTTTCCAATTTTAGAATCAAGACTAAATTTGTATCATAAATGGAATTAGGGAGACTTTTTCCTTTTGTCTTTTTACAAGTGATTTGTACAATCATTCTTTGAATACTTGATAAAATCCATCTGGTCCCAGAGTATTTGGGAAAGCTTTTTTTATAGCTTGTTTAATGTCTTTTTTTAAGAGATTGGACTGTTTTAATGAAATATTTCTTGTTCTGCTAATCTTCTTTTATATTTCTAAAAAAGTTCCTTCATTTTACTTAAATTGTTGGATTTGTTGGAGTAGATGGGCAAAATAGTTTCCAATGTTATTCTTTATTTCTACATTTGTTGTAGATTCTCATTTTGGATAATGCTAATCTTTTTAATCATATTAGGTAATGATTTATTTGTTTTTCAAAAACATTTCTTAGTTTTATTAACTCATTCCTTTGTTGCTTATAATTTTGTTAATCTCTGATTTTCAGAATTCCTATTTTGGTGTTTAACTTGGGGTTTTTAATTGATTCATTCTTTAGCTTTTACTTTTATGATTTTTTTTCGTTGACCCACTAATTCTTTAGGATTGTTATTTGTTCTTCAGTTAATTTTTACTCTTCCCTAGTCTGTTACTGAATATAACTTTGCTGCATTGTACTCAGAAAAGGCTGTTCATTATTTCTACTTCTGTGTGTTTCTGTGAGATTTTTATGCCCTAATACTTGGCTGATTTTTGTGATGGTGCTATTATGGCTTTCTATTCTCCAATTGATGAGAATTTTAAATCAGCTTATTCTCAGCAATTGCTAAAATGAGCCCATCTTGTTCTTAGTAATAATCATAATCAGGTCAGTTTTCTTACTGTGTTGTTAGCACAGAATGACGTGAAGCTGGAGTTCATTGTTCATCCATCCAACTAGTCTCCAACCTTTGAGACTCCCTTGATTGGCATGTCTTTAGGGGAGCATGGAGCCTGGTCTTCCTTGATGACCAAGTAGGATTTATACCAGGAATGCAGGGCTTTTTAGATATTAGGGAAACTATCAGCAACATCAACTATGTTAATGACCAAACTAAGAAAAATCATATGATTATGTCAATAGATGCAGAAAAAGTATATGATAAAATCCAATACTTATTCCTATTAAAAACACTAGGAAGTATAGGAATAAATGGACTTTTCCTTAAAATGATCAGTAGCATCTATTTAAAATGAACAGCAAGCATCCTATGTAATGAGGACAAAGTAGAACCATTCCCAATAAGATCAGGAGTGAAACAAGGCGGCCCACTGTCACCATTACTATTTAATATTGTATTAGAAATGTTAGCTTTGGCAGTAAGAGAAGAAAAAGAGATAAAAGGAATTAGAGTAGGTAATGAGGAAGCCAAATTATCGCTCTTTGCAGATGATATGATGGTAAACTTAGATAACCATGGACATTCAATTAAAAAACTAGAAATAATTCACAACTTTAGCAATGTTGCAGAATACAAAATACATCCACAAAAATCATTTGCATATTTCTATATTACCCATAAAATTCAGCAGCAAGAAATACAAAAAGAAATTCCATTCAAAATAACTGTCAATAATATAAAATATTTGGGAATCTATCTGCCAAGGGAAAGTCAGGAACTATATGAACATAACTACAAAACACTTTCCATGCAAATAAAGTCAGATGTAATCAGTTGGAAAAATATCAAGTGCTCACGGGTAAGCCGAATGAATATAATAAAAATGACAATACTACCTAAATTAATCTACTTATTTAGTGCCATACCAATCAAACTCCCAAGAAATTATTTTACAGATCTAGAAAAAAATAGCAGCAAAGTTCATTTGGAAAAACAAAAGGTCAAGAATTTCAAGGGAATTGATGAAAAAAAGGCCGATGAAGGTGGCCTTGCTGTACCAGATCTAAAAGTATATTATAAAGCTGCGGTCATCAAAACCATTTGGTACTGACTAAGAAATAGAATAGTCAATCAGTGGAATAGGATAGGATCACAGGACAAAATAGTCAATAACTAAAGCAATCTAGTGTTTCACAAATCGAAAGACCGCAACTTTGGGGATAAGAACTCACTATGTGACAAAAACTGCTGGGAAAATTGCAAACTAGTATGGAAGAAATTAGGGCTTGACCTACACCTAACACCACATACCAAGATAAGATCTAAATGGGTTCATGGTTTTGACATAGAGTGATAATTATAAGCAAATTAAAGAAACATAGTATAGTTTACCTCTCAGATATCTGTTGAAGAAATGAATTTGTTTCCAAAGAAGAACTAGAAGTCATAATTGAACACCAGATAGATAATTTTGATTATATTTAGTTAAAAAGATTTTGTGCAAACAAAACTAATGCAGACAAGATCAGAAGGGAAGAAATAAAGTGGGAAATCATTTTTACATTTGAGGGTTCTGATAAAGGTCTCATTTCTAAAATATATAGAGAATTGAATCAAATTTATAAGAATTCAAGCCATTCTCCAATACAGCAATGGTCAAAGGATGTGAACAGACAATTTTCAGATGAAGAAATTGAAACTATTTGTAGTCATGTGAAAAGATGCTCCAAATCACTGTTGATCAGAGAAATGCAAATTAAACAACTCTGAGATTTACAAGGGTAAAAGTGTCCCTTTCTTCTACTTGCTTGGCCATGAAAGACTTTCAAAGTGCAGTAGCCCAGAGTAAGGCTACCTGCAATCATGTTTTTTTCATGAATCTCTGTTCAAAATTTCCATATGTAATATTTGTTTTGTTCTGCATTTTTGGCACAAATCTCATGGGGGCAATTATTGATATATTTAATATTGACATTTGACAATTCAAATCACTTCTGATTAGAGAGTGTGGGAATAGGAAGGGACAATAATCCATCTGGCCTTTGAAGATTTCTGACCTATGTGATTTTTACTACCAATAAGGCAAAATTCCACAGTGAGATCAAACATAGTGGGAAAAGTTCCAGCAACTCGGGTTTTAATTCATCACCTTCCAAAAACTGTTGTATACCCCTGAACTCCTTTCAAAAAGATGTCTCCTTTTTTTCTCTTCTCAAAGCTGCACATTCAAAAGATACTCCTGTCTTCCTTACCATGACCAGCTTCCAGGAGCAATCTTTCCTAAGCATACAAAGTCTATTTAGAAATTGGCTAAGCTTTAGAGAAGAGGAATGAATGGCAAAAGACTTCAGTACAGGACACTGTTTTGAATGAGTGTGCCAGAAAGCTCAAGCCCCCTCTACCCCTCTAGGAAAGCCCAGGTCTGAGGCTGAGAGCCTTAGGAACATCTTGCTCCTCATACCTACTTCCTATTGAGCTCCCGCATCCAGCCTTAAGAGGAGCAACTCTTGGTCAGTCAGTCAGTGAATCTTTAAGTGCCTACTATGTACTAGCTATTGCGAATACAAAGAAAGGCAAAAGGAAAAAATCCCTGACCTCAACGAGCTTACGTTCTAATGGGAGAGATGGCATGCAAACAACTATGTGCAAATCACCTACATTCAGAATAAATAGGAAGCAACCAAACGAGAATTTCCTGTGGAAAGTGTCCTGTATAAGGAAGGAAGGGTTTTAGGTGGCACTTGAAGGAAGCCAGGAGGCAGAGAGGAGAAGGGAGAACATCCCAGCCCTGAAGAGCAATCCGTGAAAATGGCCAGACTCGGGAGATGGACGGTTTTGTTTGAGCACTACTGAGGACGTCAGTGTCACTGGGGGCAGGAGCACATGGCTCTTGATGATGGAAAACATAAGAAGAGTAAGAAGGTAGGAGGGATGGGGATATGAATGCCAAACAGAGCAGTTTTGTATTTGGTCCTGGAGGTGGATAAGAAGCCCGTGGAGTTGACTGAGTAGAGGGATGACATGGTAGGATCTATACCCTAGGAAGATCACTCTAAGTGACTGAAAGGAGAACAGCCTGGTATGACGTGTGGCAGGGAGAACCCCTACCAGCTACTGCAATAATCTAGGCGTGAAGGGATGGGAATCTGTACCAGGGTGGGGGCAGCATCAGAGAAGAAAAGGGGGCGTACATTCAAGATATGCTGAAGAGCTGACACTAACAAGCCTTGGATATTGCAGGTGAGAAAGAGTGAGTCCAGGATGGCTCCTAGGCTGAGCCTGGGGCATAGGGAGAGTGGTGGGGAGGGAAAATAGATATGGAGAAGAAGCTGCTAATTGAAAATAATTTCAATTTCTTCATCTGAAAATTGTCTGTCCCTATCCTTTCACCATTTATTGATGGGAGAGTGGCTTGAATTCTTATACACTGGAGTTAATTCTCTATATATTTTGGAAATGAGCCCTGTGTCAGGACACTTGAGTGGAAAAATAGCACTCCAGTGTATAAGAATTCAAGCAGAAATGAGCAGAACCAGATCATCAGTGTACACAGCAACTATACGACTATATGATGATCAATTCTGAAGGCCATGGTTCTCTTCAAGGATGAGATGTTTCAAACCAGTTCCTGTTGTTCAGGGATGAAGAAAGCCATATACACCCAGGGAAGAGGCCTGTGGGATCTGAGTCTGGACCACAACATAGCATTTTCACCCTCTCTATTGATATTTGCTTGCATTACATTTTGCTTCTCAGATTTTTTTACTTATCCATGCGATTTTTCTTATACAGCAAGACAACTGTATAATTATGTATGCATATATTTGATTTGTCAAGTATTTGAACATAATTAACATATATTAGACATCCTGCCATCTAGGGGAGGGACTAGGGTAAGAAGGGAAAAATTTGTAAAAGAAAGCTTTGTAAGGGTCAATGATGAAAGATTATCCATGCATATTTTTTTATTAAAACTTATTTGCAAAACATATATATGGGTAATTCTTCAACATTGACCCTTGCAAATATTTCTGTTACAAATTTCCCCCCCTAGTCCCCAGCCCTCCCCTAGATGGCAGGAAGTCCACTACATGTTAATTATGTTAAATACTTGACAAATCGAATATATATGTATACATTTTCACACTTATCATTCTTGTGCAAGAAAAATTGTATCTACAAAAAAAAATCAGAGAAAGGCAACACAATGCAAGCAAACATCAGTAGAGAGCATGAAAATGTTATGTTGTGGTCCACATTTCACATACCTCTCTCTGGGTGTATATGGCTTTCTTTACTGAACAACTGGAACTGGTTTGAAACATTTCATTGTTGCAGAGAGCCATGTCCATCAGGATTGATCATCATGTAATGTTGTTGCTGTGTATAATGATCTCCTGGTTCTGCTCATTTCATTCATCATCAGTTCATGCAAGTCTCTCCAAGCCTCTCTGAAATCATCCTGCTGGTTGTTTCTTACACAACAATAATATAATATTCCATAATATTCATATACCATAATTTATTCAGCCACTGTCCAATTGATGGGCATCCTTTCAGTTTCCAGTTTCTAGCCACTACACAAAGGGCTGCCACACCTTTTTGTAGTGGCTAGAAACTGGAAATTGAAAAGATGCCCATCAATTGGAGAATGGCTGAATAAATTATGGTATATGAATGTTATGGAATATTATTGTTCTGTAAGAAATGACCAACAGGAGGATTTCAGAGAGGATTGGAGAGACTTGCATGAACTGATGCTGAGTGAAATCAGCAGAACCAGGAGAACATTATACACAGCAACAAGACTATACGATGATCAATTTTGATGCACATGGTTCTCTTCAACAATTATGTGATTCAAACCAATTGTGCTGCGATGAAGATAGTCATATACATCCAGAGAGAGGCCTGTGGGAACTGAGAGTGAACCACAACACAGCATTTTAACGCTTTCTGTGAATATTTCCATGCATTTTGTTTTCCTTCTTAGGTTGTTTTTTTCTTCTTCTCTTTCTAGATCTGATGTTTCTTGTGCAGTAAGATAACTGTATAGATATGTATACATGTATTGTATTTGTCATATAATTTATCCTATCTAGCATGTATTAGATTACCTGTCATCTAGGGGTGGGGGGCGGGGGG
>JAJPUD010030040.1:0-13440 GCA_023553655.1 Myrmecobius fasciatus
AAAAAAAATATAAAAGACACTGCTTAAATGATTTACAAATATTATCTGATTTAATCCTAACAATCCTGTGAGGTAGGTGCTATTATTCCCATTTTACAGTTGGAGAAACTTAGAGATTAAGCAACTTGGTCAAAGACACAACTAGTACATATCTAAAGCTTCATTTGAACTCAAGTCTTTTTAACTCCTTATCATGAGCCAAATAGCTGCCTCTAGAGAAAATAATTCTTTCAAGCATCAGAAACTCAATTTTCAAAATACTACATTTTGCTTGTGGCAAATTAAGATTTCCAGGGAGAATGCAGAGAAAGAAAACTACAATCCAATTTCCCTAATGAATACTAATGCAAAAATGTTAATTAAATCACTAGCAAAGAAACGGCAGCAATATATCATAAAGAGGTTGTACTGGAATCAAGAATGAAGGGCTGTTTCAATGTTGGAAAAACTACAAACATTACTTACCATATCAAAAAAAGCATTACATGTACATACAATTATATCAGCAGATACAAAAAAGATGCTGACAAAAAATGGTTGCCCATTTCTATTAAAAACACCAGAAATCATAGGAATAAATAGTAATATCTTTCTTAAAGCATGAGCAAGCATATGGAATGGGGATGATGAGAAGCCTTTTCAATTTGTACTAAAATGCTAAACTATAGCAGTAAGAAAAAGAAATCAAAGAAATAAACACAAAAAAAGAAACAAAACTATCACTTTTTGCATGAAGACTGTATTCAGAGAATTCTAAAGTTAAAACTAACTGAAATAATTATGAACTATAGAAAAGTTGTAGGATATAAAAGAAATCCATACAAAATCATTTCTATATATTACCAACAAAACCCAACAGGAAGAGACAGAGAAGCCCGTTTAAAATAATTGCAGAAAGTATAAAATACTTAGAAATCTACCTGCCAAGACATTCACACACTTCACACAAATAAAGATATTTTGAAACGTGGAGAAAAATTAATTGCTCATGGATAGGCTAAGCCAATATAATAAAAATTACAATTCTACCTAAATTACTTATTCAGTATCATGCCAATCAAACTATCAAGGAATTTTATTTTATAAAACTTTTATAAAACTAGGGGAAAAAACAGCAACAAAATCCATCTATTAGAACAAAACGTCAAAAATATCAAGGAAATCAATTTTTTTTTTAAGTAAAGGAAGGTTGGCCAGCAGTGCCAGATGTCAAGTTATATCACATAGAGATAATCATCAAAAAACAATGTGGTATAGAATAAGAAATAAAGGGGTTTATCAGTGAAATAGATTAGGTACACAATAAACATACAGAAATAGATGACCAAAGTAAACTAGTGCTTGATAAATCCAAAAAGCCAAGCATTTAGAGCAACACCACCATTTGGCAAAAATCTCTGGGAAAACTAGAAATCAGGTAGAAATTTGGCATAGGTCAACATCTCATATCAGATACCAAGGTAAGGTCAAAATAGGTACATGATTTTGGCATAAAGAGTGATATCACAGGTAAATAAGGGAAGCGAGAGCGCGCGCACACACCCACACCCACACACACACACACACACATACCCACACACACACCCACAAATATTACCTGTTAAATTTATGGCTAGTGGAAGAATTTATGACCAAACAAGCAAAAGAGGAGTTTGGTAAAGAAAAGTGAATAACCTTGATTACAGTAAATTTAAAAGGATTTGCACAACAAAATCAATAGACAAAATTAGAATTAAAGCAAGAAATGGATCTCTGATAAGGATGTTTTCAAATATAGAGAACTGAACCCAATTTATAAAAATAAGAGCTATTCCCAATTGATAAAGTCATTCTACGAACAGTCAATTTCAAAAGATATCAAAGCTAAAAACAGTTATGTAAAAAGATGTTCTAAACCACTAATCACCAGAGAAATGCAAATTAAAACTCTAAGGTTGGTTTCACACCTATCAGACTAAGATGACAGAATTTTAAAAAATGACAAATGCTAGAAAGCACATAGAAAAAAAGATAAAATGTAAACGAATTGCTGGCAAAGTTGTGAACTGGTCCAACCATTCTGAAGAACAATTTAGTGGACCTATGTCCAAAACTGTAAAACTGTGAATACCCTTTGATCCAACAATATTGCCACTGTGCTCTATGTCCCAAAGAGGTCAAAGAAAGGATCTCTCTATTCAAAAATATTTATATTAACCCTTTTTGTGGTGACAAAGAAATAGAATCAAAGAGAATGCTCACCAACTAAGGAATGGAATATGACTGTGATTAAATAACATTGTGCTATAAGAACTGATGAAAAGGTTGGTTTTACATGAATTGCTCATGGGTAGGCCAAGCGAATATAATAAAAATGACAATATTACCCAAACTAATTTACTTATTTAGTGCCATACCAACCAAACTCCCAAGAAATTATTTTACAGATCTAGAAAAAAATAGCAGCAAAGTTCATCTGGAAGAACAAAAGGTCAAGAATTTCAAGGGAATTAATTTTTTAAAAAAAGGCTGATGAAGGTGGCCTTGCTGTACCAGATCTAAAACTATCTTATAAAGCAGCGGTCATCAAAACCATTTGGTACTGGCTAAGAAATAGAGTGGTCGATCAGTGGAATAGGACAGGATCACAGGACAAACTAAGCAATAATTATAGCAACCTAGTGTTTGAGAAACCCAAACACACCAGCTTTGGGGATAAGTATTCACTATTCCACAAAAATTACTAGGAAAATTGGAAAATAGTATGGAAGAAATTAGGGCTTGACCTACACCTAACACCACATACCAAGATAAGATCTAAATGGGTTCATTATTTAAACATCAAGAGTAATATTATAAGCAAATTAGAGGAACATGGGATAGTTTACCTCTCAGACCTGTGGAAAAGGAAGGAATTTGTGTCCAAAGAACTGGAACTCTTAACTGAACACCAGATAGATAATTTTGATTATATTAAGTTAAAAAGTTTTTGTACAAACAAAACTAAAGCAGACAAGATTAGGAGGGAAGCAATAAATTGGGAAATCATCTTTACATTTAAGGGTTCTGATAAAGGCCTCATTTCTAAAATATATAGTCGTCTAATTGTCTCATATTTGTAAGAATTCAAGCCACTCTCCAATTGATAAATGGTCAAAGGAAGCTTTGTAAGCGTTAATGTTGAAGAATTACCCATACATATGTTTTGCAAATAAAAAGTTTTAATAAAAATAAAAAATAAAGATAAAGATAAATGGTCAAAGGATATGAACAATTTTCAAATGATTAAATTAAAACTATTTCTAGTCATATGAAAAGGTGCTCCAAATCACTATTGATCAGAGAAATGCAAATTAAGACAACTCTGAGGTACCACTACACACCTGTCAGATTGGCTAAGATGACAGGAAAAGATAATGACAAATGTTGGAGGGGATGTGGGAATACTGGGACACTGATACATTGTTGGTGGAACTGTGAACGGATACAACCATTCTGGAGAGCAATTTGGAACTTTGCTCAAAAAGTTCTCAAACTGTGCATATCCTTTGACCCAGCAGTGTTTCTACTGGGCTTATATCCCAAAGAGATCTTAAAGGAAGGAAAGGGATCCACGTGTGCAAAAATGTTTGTGGCAGCACTTTTTGTAGTAGTTAGAAACTTTAAGGATGCCCATCAATTGGAGAATGGCTGAATAAATTATGGTATATGAATGTTATGGAATATTATTGTTCTAAAAGAAACAACTAACAGGATGATTTCAGAAAGGCCTGGAGAGACTTGCATGAATTGATGCTGAGTAAAATGAGCAGAACTAGGAGATCATTATACACAGCAACAACAAGACTATAAGATGACCACTTCTGATGGACATGGTTCTCTTCAACAATGAGGTGATTCAAACCAGTTCCTACTGTTCGGTGATGAAGAAAGTCATATACATCCAGAGAGAGGCCTAAGGGAACTGAGTATGAACCACTACACAGCATTTTAACGCTTTCTGTGAATATTTCCTTGCATTTTGTTTTCCTTCTTAGATTGTTTGTTTTTCTCTTTCTAGATCTGATTTTTCTTGTGCAGCAAGATAACTATATAGATATATATATACACATATTGGATTTATCATATATTTTAACATATTTAACATGTATTAGACTACTTGCCATTTAGGACGGGGGGTAAGGGAAAAGAGGGAAAAATTTGGAACAGAAAATTTTGCAAAGGTCAATGTAGAAAAATTACTAATATGTTCTGTAAATAAAAAGCTTTAAGAAAAGTTTAAATATATATATATATGTATGTATGTATAATCATAGTAAAACCAAAACGCCTATCTTCCTCACTGGCATTGTATGCTTAAATTACAATGGCAGCATTAAGTCACAGTCAACACAAAACTTAAGTACAGCACTTATTATATAAAAGAAACTCAGAAAAAGAAAAGTACTCCCTATTTTGTGTTGCTCCCTCAAGTACAACCAACCACCCCAACATGGATATTCAGAAGGGACAGAGGTGTTAAGAGGCAGAAGAGGTTCAATCAAGTGGTCTAATGCCTCTGAAAACTTAAAATTATTATTTCTCAGGGTCATTTCAGGACAATAGATACATAGATGTTTTGAATTACTGTCCAGAAGAGAAGTCTCCAAAGGACTGTAAACTATAAAATCAAATAAACCATGAAATTCTCCTTTTAGTATATATACCTAGTTTTCTTTGTCTCTTTATACAAAATTCTGGTTTCTAAGCTTACCCTCCTTACAAAATACATGGCTATTAAGAAGCAGAAAAATTAAATTAAAAAAAAAACATAAAATCATGCAAAAGCACTTTGCAAACTTTAAAGCACAGCATGTATAAATAGTTGATGCTAAAGAGATAAGTTTTTCTATTTACACTGAAATGTAGTACTCAGGTAAGGTGAAAAGTTATGGGAAAGACTGACTTCTAACAATCATTCTAAATCCAGAAATAAGAGCTTCTTTCATTTCTGAGCAACTATCCACATATCTATCATGCAGTTACATAAACGACACCTTTTTTCTAGACAGACAGAAAGCAGAAACAAATCATTTGCAAGCTCATACAAATAACTTGCCTCACAACACTTGCCAGAAAATCTCTCTTTTTTTCCCTTCAAAATGCACAAAGACAAAACAACAGTCTAAAAGGTCCTATGACATATCCTGGCTAGCATCTATGGTCAGTAATGCCAAAGCAAGAGATGTAAGAATAACAGATATATGAGCAACTAGGGACAGTGTCACAGGGAAACAGAAGTCTCAAGTGAAGCAAGTAATACTCTCAAGCCAGGTTTCTATGAAAAATAAATAAATAAATAAATCATTGCCCAATTCCAAATTGCACTTCAAAGTATTTTGAGCAAATTATTAGGAGGTAAACATGAGAATATAGAAAATAGGAGGAATTAAGACATTTTAGTCGACAATGACGATTTCAAAAAAACAGCACTTCCACCTGGAAAAGCCCAAATAATTAAAGGCACAAGTTAATCAATTGTAGATTACAATTTTTAAAGCAATCACTCAAGACAGGCAGAACTCAGAACTTCTGAGAAGCTTTTTAGAAAAGATTACACTATACTTAAGAGGCCATAGCACTGAAAGGAAACAAGCCTGGAAGAATCAAAAAGAACAGAAAGGGGAAAAAAAGGAACTCAGACATACACAAACACAAAGATATGTATACACAAACACACATAAATATGTGTATTTCCAAATAAAGAGGTCTGACTAGGAAAAAAAATTGCACCATATGCAGCATGATTACTTAAGCATATGTATGGCAGGAAGCCTGATAAGATTTGAACAGGTTAAATAGTGACTATATTAGCCTCAATTTTATTAGCTCCAATTCAGAAGTTTTATAGTATTCACATATACCAAAAAAAAGTGTTTGGTTAAATAAATGGAAATTATTCCACAGTAAATGTTTCTCTGTACTATGAAACATAATATCTTTCCACTAGTTTTTTCTTTTTTTTTAAAGCCATATTTGCATTAAAGCTTATGTGGACTTAAACACAACTTTACTGCTAAAATCTGAGTTCTACTCAGCTTTTTAACCATTTTTTATGTCATGGATTCTTTTGGCTATCTAATGAAGCTCATGGCCTCCTTTTCTCAGAATGATGCTTTCAAAGATGCAAAAAATTCAAAGGATTCCAAAGGAAATTATATTGAAATAATTGTCAAAACATTAAAAAAAATTGTAGACCAACTTAAGAAATTGAACTAGACAAAATTTTTGAAAGATTTAGTTAAAAAGGACCCTGAAAATTATCTGGTCTACCCCTATAAAAATAGGGGTAGACAGATGAGGAAACTGAGGCCCAAAGACATTAAATGACTTTTCTTAAGGTTACAGCATGCAGTAAGCAAGAGAGTTGGGATTTGATTTACAGTCATGTTTTTCTGAATCTTTATTGATATATTAAATTTAATAAAACAAATGACTGTGTCAGATATGATACTGGAAGGAACTTCAGAAACCATCTAGTCTAGCCCCTTCCTTTTACAGATGAGGCAACTAAAACTTAAATTAGTTATCTATAGAAACTCAGAGTAGATCAAAGGTGAAATGTGAATTGAGGTTCTTTGAGGGCACAATCTCTACCCTTAGTGTGCTCCATCTGTTTCAGAACTAGATACAAATTAGTTGAGCAAAAATATTTAAGGGCCTACCCTATGCTATACTAAGACAGAAATGAAACAGTTTCTGCCCTCAAGTTTACATTTAATGAGGAAAACAAAAACTCACCAATAGCTGTACCAGACATACAATCTTGGAAGGGAAGGATAAGTTCACAAGACAGAGTAATCTACCAGACTAAAGCATAATGTGTGAAAAGGAGTAACCTGAGAATGAAAGCAAAGGGCCTATCCAATAACGTTATGCTTGTCCCATACATTTTAGTATTTTATAACAGATTTTATTTTACTGTTCTCTTTCACTGTAATCATATCTCTCTAACCATACACTAAGATGAAAAAGGGATAGGATAAAGTCATAGTTTATTGTCTCCTACACATAATCTTTTGTTCAATTGTGTCCAACTCTTTGTAACACCATTTGAATTTTTGGCAGAGATAGCAAAGTGATTTTGCCATTTCCTTCTCCAGTTCAGTTTGCATACAAGGTAACTGAGACAAACAGGGTTAAATGACTTGCCTAGGTCAGACATCTACAAAGTGTCTGAGGTCAGATTTGAACTTTGAAGATTAATCAGCCTGACAACCAGCACTCTATCCACTACTCCACCTACCTACCCATAAAATCTGATACTGGGCCCTTAAATACCTGTTCAAATGTACTGCAACAAGAAATTAAATTGATAAGTTAGAAATATACACAGACAATCCAGTCCAGCTGCACATAATAAAGGAGATACAAATAAAGTAATTTTTTTTAAATGTCCTATTTCTGTCCAAAAAGTTTTTAAAAATAAAATTCAAAGTATCTTGCCCCTAAATTCTAATTTGAGGTCCTTTCAGGTTAAATCCTTGTGTTAAAATTACATCGTTTTGTTCCTTTTGATTCAATGAACAAGCATATTTAAGATCCTATGTATATGCTACTAGTCCTTGGTAGATACAAAATGGAGAAAAAATTCAGAATATTTCAATATCATTACGGAGATATATGGCAATGCAGATACTGAGACAGATATTCCTAGATGAGGAATAAGCATGTACTTTTTGGTCATCAAACATCACTGGTGAGCAGTTAAATCTTTTTTGGTTTAAATGAACTTTTAAAATAGTGTTATAATTCAATTCAATCAATATTTACTATGTTGTCAACCACTGTTACTCATATTGAATAAACCAATCATGCACAAGAATTCTCACAATTCTTTTTTTTCCTTTTTTTTTTGCTGAGGCAATTGGGGTTGATTGACTTGCCTAGGGTCACACAGCTATGAAGTGTTAAGTGTCTGAGATCACATTTGAACTCAGGTGCTCCTGACTTCAGGGTTGGTTCTCTAACCATTGTACCACCTAGCTGACCCCTCGCATTTAATTCTAAAAGAATAACTTATTCATTGAAAGTTTTCTGTTTTCATATGAATAACATTTATTGAAATGTACCAGAGTTGGAAAAATTAAAAAATGTGTTTATCCTTATTCCAGTAGAGACACATATAGTAAGTTTCTTAAAAACTGACCTAGGCCAACTAACATGATGGTGTGTTTCGCAGAAATTCAAAATAATGTACCTCTTCTGAAATTGCAGGTATTCTATAATATATAAAGATCTCTTCCCTAATTTCATACCTTGAATTTGTAAACCATTTTCAATATCACAGAAGAGAATCCTAACATCTTCCTACAACTATAAAGGAAGAGAAGCTCTCTGGCAAGATGGACAAGGTTAAATTTGGAAGTCAAAAAGACCCCAGAGTTTGAATTCAGTTTCATAATTTGAACCTAGGCAAGTAAGTTAACCTAAAGTTAAATCTTGACTTTATGACTATCACCATTGTGCACCTATGTTCCTAACACACATGCTGAACTAAAGTGGAGAAAAATCACACAACTCTTCTGATAGGCTCTAACTTTATACTGCTTATCATCAGCTGGGCCTTCACTACTACTGAACAATTCTGCCTTATCAATTCACTATCCCGTGGTGGCTCTTAAATTTTTTCCTCTTTCCCAAACCTCTGTCAACCTCCTTCCTTTCTCCATAAAGACTCTGTTTCACAATTTTTTTATTTCTACTTTCATTTACTTATTTTAATACATATTACTCTATGAATCATGTTGGGAAAGAAAAATCAGAAAAGGGAAAAACCATGGGAGAGAAAAAAAAATAAGTGAACATTCTGCTTCATATTCTATACAGAAAAAAACCTGATATCATTGGCAGTAAGCTCCCTCTTCCTCACCTATCTCTTAGATGGCCATCCTTCTGCCACTCTCTCCTCCACTATTCCATCTCACATGATAAAAATGGCCTCACTCCTTACCCAAACTTATCCCTCTAACTTGTTCACGTAATCCCATTCCAACTCCTCCAATAGATTGCCCCGTCATCCCAGCCGCTTAATCACTTTTCAATCTCTCTGTACTGCCTATTAACACACCCATGTCTCCCTCAAAAACCTCCAATGCCTCTTCGATACCCACCTGCTTTATCTAACTTCTACCCTTTGCAATTAAACTCTAAAAAGGTTACCTAAATCAAACTTAACTATAGTTATATGGAAAAAATACTTTAAATCACTGTTGACTTGAGAAACACAAATTAAAACTCTTGAGATACCACAGCATACCCACCAAATTCACTAACATGAGAGAGAAGGAAAATGACAAGTGCTGGAGAGGATATGGAAAACTTGGGGCACCAAAGCACTGTTGGTGGAGTTGTTTACAGATACAACCATTGCAAGAGAACAAATTAGAACTAAGCCCCAAAGGCTATAAAACTGTGCCTACCCTTTGACTCAGCAAAATCTGCTTTAAAAAAGTCAGGCTCTCCCATTACATCCAGGGCCATCTCCATCCTCCTGATCTATTTTGCACCCAGATGGCTCTGGAGAAGGGAGTAGGGCTGGAGACTTTACACAGCCCACCCTAACTCAGATCCAATTCACTTGTATATCATGAAATCATCTCGATGGGTAATGATCCACTTTGAGAAAGGAGGGCAAACTTACATGGACAAAAATATAGTAGCAAAGAATTGGAAATTGAAGAGATACTCATCAATTGTGGAAAGGGTGAACAAGCTATAGTGATGCAATAGTACTGTCCCATAAAAAATGGCAAAAGGACAATTTTAGAAAAACCTGGAAAGACATAAACTGATAAAAAGTGAAGTCAGCAGAACCAGGAGACACTGTACAGAGCAACGGCAATAATGTATGGATCATCAATTCACTTTTATAATCAATACAATGATCCAAGACAATTCTGATGGACTGTTACTGAAAAATGCTAACTACTTTCAAAGAGAAAACTGGAGTCTGAATACAGACAAAACTATAATTTTTTTCATTTTATTTTTATTACCTTTTGGGGGGGGCAACATGGCTAATAAGGAAATGTTTTACAAGATTTCACATGTATAATTGGTGTCACATTTCTTGTCTTCTCAATGCAAGGGTAGGAAAGGAAAGGGGGGGGTTGAGGGGCAGAAAGTAGAGAATTTGGAATTCAAGGTTTTTTTAATGCTAAAATAATTGGAGGGCCTTTTTTTTAAAAGGCTGTCTGATCCACAATAAATGCCTCCACTGTCTTACTCTCCTTAATTTTTTATAATTCAGCTTCTGACATCATTCCACCAAAACGTTCTCCCCAAGTTAGAAACCCCTTCTCCATTCTTATTCTCATTCTCAACCTTTTCTTCAAATTTTGACAATTGATCATCCTCTCTCCCTTTAACACTCTTCTAAATTTAAGGATTCAACATTTTCTCCTGGTTCTAT
This sequence comes from Myrmecobius fasciatus, assembly GCA_023553655.1. Lineage (NCBI taxonomy): Eukaryota > Metazoa > Chordata > Mammalia > Dasyuromorphia > Myrmecobiidae > Myrmecobius > Myrmecobius fasciatus. Next base: position 10,433 of record JAJPUD010030040.1, read on the forward strand.
CTATCTAACCTTTTGTTTGCTGGATACCCATCCAGCCGGGACCTTGCCTTCTAACAATAGGTGTTCCACAGTATTCTGTTCTGGGCCTTCTTTATGTTACCTTACTTGGTGCTCTCATCAGCTCTCCTGGATTTAAATACCATCTCTATGATCAGTCTCAAAATCTACCTATCCATCCTAACCTGACCTTCAATCTCCAGCTACCTTTCAGATATTTCTAACCAGATGTTCAGTAGACATATTAAACTCAATATGTTCTAAACTGAATTCATGATTGTTTCCCCTTAAGTCCTCTAGCCTAACCCCCAATAATGTCCCATATTGTAAAGATCTACAATAACCTCCCAGTGCCTTAGGCCTCCCCACTATCTCTCACCCCACCCCCATTTCCAAGCTGTTGCCAAAGCCTGTTGATCTCACTTTTGCAACATCTCTTGAATATAACTCCCTTCTCTACTCAGACACTGACCCCAATTTGGTGCAGGTCTTCATTACTTCAAAGTCCTTCATAACCTAGTAATGCCTTTCCTATCTGGCACATAATGGGCCTTTAATCTCCAAGACTTTGATGATTTCTAAAATGGAAAATAGTAACACTTCACAGGCTTACATGGAAGTGCAAGAGGATATAGGTAAAGTGCATTGTAAAATTTTAAAACATGTTAAAAATGTCAATTGTAATAAAAAAATTACTTTTAAAAGCTGATATTAAGTAAATCATTTCTGAATTTCACTATAAGCTTTCACTATAAGCTTTTTTACTAATCTCTTACTTATTTACCTGCATCTTATGTCTTAATGAAAATACTAATGATCAAGTTTGAAATTCTCATCTCACAAAAACTATGTTCAAAAACATTTGAATTGCTATTTTTGCATTTTTCTTTCCCCAGTTGCAATATCAGAAACCTGACAAAACTAAACAATCATAAAATATATAAAGGAAAAAGATACACAAATATTTTAGTTTCCCTTTCACTACTAAAAGTTAATCGAGATTTACTTTGGAAAAAAACTAAATGCTACACTAAAAGCATAATAAAACATGACTTAGTTGTGTGGTAAGATGACAAACTAGTGTTCCGAAATCTCAGAATGTTTTAAAATACTGATCATTTTAATTCAAATATGTATTGTGGTAAATTAAGACTGAAAATAACTTAAGTAAATTAGACATATTCAACTGTTGAGTCAGTGAAACAAATTTTCAAATTGCCTACTGGCCTCTTTATCACATTTATAAATTTTAAAATTCAAAGATCAGGTATAACACCATCTATTATTCAGATGGGTTTATTGGTCTGCTTATATATTTACTCACAGACGATATTAGTAACAATTATCTATTGGAAACTTTCAAAAAGTTCTGAGACCATGAACCAGGCCACTGTTTTCCTCTGAATGTCCTGCTGAGTTAAAAATGTCATAACTGTTGGTCAATCTTCATAATAATAATAAAATAATATAATAACATAATAATAAAATGTGAACCTTTACAGTGATATTTTAAAAATCAAAGTACTTAAACAAAACTTTAAAAAAATTTTAGGATTGTCTGCAACTAAAACAACAAGTTAAAAAAACCTAGCTATTATACATTTACTTTTCATTATTTCTCAAAATTACAGTACACACAAAGACCAAAATAGTCATTAGCATTTAACAAATAATTTTCTAAAGGTACATTTTTTAAAAAATGGATAAAGATAGTCACCTTAATTTTTAGCAGAAAATGTCAATTAAGAGGGTTTTTTTTTCTCTAAGATTAAACTTCTTAAAGATACAGCATACAAGTACAAACAAATCCTTTATGAAATCAGAACTTGATAAAATTAAGACCCTATCAGTTGCTGAAGCTTATAATCTTGTACTAGGCCTCAAATCAAGAGCTGAGTAGGGAGCCAGAAAGAGAGCTTATTCACTAGTATGGCACCCAAAGAAATCTATCCCCTTCCTGCCAAAAAGTGAGACAACAAGGAAATCATCAATGTAGCTCAGCTTTCCAGAGATTAACCTAGGTAGGGCACAAAAACAAAAACTTTGTCTGACATGCCAACAGCAAAACACTTTGTGGATTGATAAAAAACATCCATTAATTCTTAAGATGAAGGCGAAGTTTCTAAGATCCCATGAAATGGGAGCAAATGGCACTCATTATATACCTATTTCTTCCCCCAACCCAACAAAAAGTCAACAGAAATGGGGCTTCACACATTTACCAAATTACACCAGATTGGATATGAAATTTGAAGAAAAAAGCTATCCACAAAAGACAGAATCAGAACAAAATTTTAAGAACTGGAATTCAAAAAATGCTGATGGCTTTTTTTCTTTTCATCAATGTAACTTGAAGATTTTTGTTTCAGGACCTCTGATTCAATTCTCAGTGTGGGGAACTCCTAAACTAGAGGGCTAAAGGAAGCCCTTCCAGGACACAGCTCACAACCTACAGAGTTAAAAGTCTGGCTCAGAACCACACACCCCGGGCTATCCAAAGATATAATGGAACCAGCTCTCCCCTGGACTCCAAGGCTAGTCCTCTATGCTCTAATAGTCTAACTTAAAATAAGTAGCACAAAACGTAGAGAACCAGAAATCAGTTTCGAGGACAGAGAAGGAGAAACGCTAAAGAAGATACCTAAGTAATCCTGAGGCTCAGATACGATTCCCAGGTAAAAATAATAATAACCTTTTAAAAGCTGGGATAGTGAATGAATTTAAGGGTCTAACTTTCTGAATGTTTGGTTTTTATTTCTCCAACCCTAACTCATTAATAATGTTCGACGTTCATTCCTTTTTACCAATTAAAAAAAATATATATATATATTAACTCACATAGTCTCTCCGGTCTTGGCTACGTGACAAAGAAACTGATCCAGCACCGGACAAACTTCCTTTTTGCCCCTCTTCTCAAAGTCTGGGCAGGGATTTAAAAAGAGGAGTTAGAAGCGGGCACCCCTTAGAAACCAGGCAGTTTTTCTTACTTCGCTCCTCCCGGGGGGGGGGGG
>JAJPUD010030041.1:0-13440 GCA_023553655.1 Myrmecobius fasciatus
CTATCCAGAGAAATATAGCATGTCTTCTTTTTATCTCAGCCAAAAAAGAAAAGAAAGAAAGGCTTAAGTTGCCAGACTGGGAGTCTTTTGTACACTTGTTCCATCCCAGTTTTGCAACCATAGAGTCTCTATTCTTATTATTTGGTAAATGGGGGAAATTGTCAAAGAACACCTGCATGAGCACTAGAATCCATGTAGGGATTTCATCAGGTTGAGCACACTGCACCTGTTTATAAGGGCTTAGATCTTACTAGTTTGCACTTTACACTATAAAAGAAAGTTGTGAAATATTTAAGATGGAAACTCTTACCAATACAGTTATCCCTGGCAACAGAAATATAAACAGAAACAGAATTCATAATTTTACTAAATTTTCCTCTTTTTTGAGGATATTTACTTGGAAATGAGTCTTTAGTCACATATGATATTCCTGAAACAACCTTCAAATCTGGACCAGATTTGAACAGAGGGAATAAAGAATGACCCAACTTGAATTGGACAATCAGAAAAGGAAGCAGAGAAAAATGTGGATAAAGAAGGTGCTATGATGTTAGAAATATGAAGCAACAAATTTAAGTTGGTAGAATTTATTGATGATGGTCTTCTCCCTTCCCCCATGACAATAAAAGAACTCAAAAGTATTCTTGTTGCCATATTATTGGGAAAAAAATAAAGTAGTTAAGAAGAGACTTTTAGTTTCCATTGCTAAATTTTAACTTTGTAATTTTCTTTTCTTATCAATGGTCATGTAGAGAGCACTAGTGATGACAATCAGACCAAGATGTATAGGTATCGACATCTAAAAAAAGAACTGAGGAAAGGCTTATAAGAGGATGCTGGGTCAGTTTTCAGTTTTCTTGCGATTATCTATGAAAGACTATGGGCAAGAATTGTTTTGGATAAATTTGTGGATAAGTTGTGGTTTAGAGGGGACAAGTACATTTCTGAAATCACAGATGTACTGAAATATATTGAAACGAACAAAAAAAAATTATATACTTATCTCAGGTTAGTAGTGAAAGAAGTTGAGCAGATAGCCTTTTCTTTGGGAGTTTTACTAAAGACTGTTAATGGACTTACTTACTAAAGATTAATGGACATATGGACAGAGAAAGGGCAGTAGTTACCCTCTGAGAATCTGTCTACTCAATAATTTTGCTTTGCTTCAGATTTATACTTGAAACCCAATGTTTAACTGAAAATATTAGACTGTTCTTTCTACTTTCATCTTAAATTTGGTGCTTGAGAATTTTATCAACTTCAAAACAGTGTTAATAACAACAATGAATTTCATAATTCTAAGAAGTGCTTTATATTGTCATCAGCACCTGAAATCCTGACTGAAGTAGTTGAGAGCAGATTAATGTCATGTGATCCTTTTGAAAAGGCCATTGGTGCTAGTTTCTCTCTGCTATATAAATGAGCCTCTAGTTTGCTAAGTGTCTCAATTATTGCTTTCTCTTGGCCTCTCAATTTTCAAATTAGTCCTTTAGGGGTTCTGGTAAACATGGCAGGAACGTGCGATTTGACTGTTTTGAATATAGTCTTAAAATAAATATGAATTTATAAATGTAAAAAGGTTTTTTATTTGTTAGGCAGCAGATGCCAGATAAAAGTTCTCTCTCATTCCCTCAGCTGTGATAATAAGGATTTTCTCCTGAATTTAGATTTGAATCCTAAGGCAGAGTTGGTACAGACACCTGACTACTGGCTGCAAGCAAAATGTAGGGACCTGCTGAAGTCCTAAGCAAACAATGTACTTCCATTTGTCCCTATTTGTCTTTACTATAAGGATATGACAAGTCAAATTTGCCTTCTAACTTCCACCAACCTATCTGCAAATAACAACTTTTCTGTCTTTTAAGTGAAAAGGTAGAACAGGAAAAAAAAAAGACAGCATAATCCATTGTTAAATGAATAGAGAAAGACAACTTATTGGTTGAATTTTAGTTTCTAAATGATTCATGTAGAAGGCATTAGAAAGGATTCTTGGAAGAGACCTTTCTTCATAATTGGCTGATAATCAACAATCAAGAAGCAGGTAATAACTTATTTGGCACTTCTCCCTTATTAGTGCCACAACCATAAAAAACAACTGCATTTTATTTTAATTTTACACTTTGGAATCTAGTGGATTCTTTTACTGATTCACTTGTTTAGGTGTGGCATGGGAGTGGGTTGAAGTGGAATGGACCTTTGGTTTCACTGTTGCTCAGGGAACTTCATCTATCAATGAAGAACTGTTATCTGCTCTGCAACCCAGGAGTCTCAAGCGTTTCTTGGAGGCAGCACAAATTTAAATGATTTGTGCAGGGTCACATAGGAAGCATATTAAACTTGAACCCCAAGCTGTATTAACAGCAAAGCTAGGTCTTGATCATCTGTACCATGCTGCCCCAGCACAGATTCTAATGTACTCCCATGCTGATTTACCCAACTTTTGAGAACAGTATAGAAAATGAGCCTTGAACTGAATTTGCAAATAGTTACAATGTGATACACGGTAGAAAAACTCATCTGTGTCACATTTCTCTTCAAAGTCATCTAGTGTCTTACTGGCCGTGTGACCCTGGACAAATCACTTAACTCCAATTGTCTCACAAACAGAAAGAAAAAAAATGATTAAAAAATTAAAAAACAAAAAACAAAATCATCTAGTGATAGTAAGAATACTTTTACTATCAGTCATATTGGACTTTAGCTTTTGGCATTGTCTTAGGTTATTTTCTACCTCTTTCATGCATTCTACAGTCCCCTTGAACCAAACACACTTCCTATGTGTTTTCTTGGCAGCTTGAGCCAAAAGTGTTTCTCAAAATGGCTCATGTCATTTCTCCATAAATACTATGGTTACCTTAATAAGTCAGGGGACTTTTGATGGAAAAAAAGAGAGAAAATAATGATAAAAAAGATACTTTTAAAGTTTTCTTTTCCTCCTTAATTTGAATCAAACTATCAAAAAGTTTATTTGTTAATCATTTTTTTTCAACTTAAAATATGATTTTTAGTCACTTGTTATCTGGAAAAAGTAGATATCATGATAGGATCACATGAATCGGGGATTGTTTTTTTTGGGGGGGGGGAGAGGCAATTAGGGTTAAGTGGCTTGCCCAGGGTTGCCCCAACTTTTATACAGCTAGTCAGTGTGAAGTGTCTGAGGCCAGATTTGAACTCAGTCCTCCTGACTCCAGGATTGGTGCTCTATCTATTGTGCCATCTAGCTGCCCTGATTTTGGGACCTTTTAAAAAGTATTTTAAAGTACTTTTCCTACCCTAAATTAAATTAATTGTTCAATATCCTGGAATGTAGGCCGCTAGGTGACATAGAAGATAGAGTCCTGGACCTGAAGATCCAAAGCTGGAAGTAAGTAAGTAGCCTGTTAAGAGGATTATATGATTTAATGAACTCTTTTTCAGAGGCAGAAAACTATTTTTCAGAAAGTACTTTGAAATTAATATCACTCTATCATCCTATTTTCAGAGCTGTTGTGAATTTGCTACTGCTTTAGTTTCTAGCTCAAGAGATGCAGAGTATCAGATAAGGCTGTTCTTTAAGAAAGCCAGAAGACATGGTTTGTTCAGTGGATTGAGAATAGTGTGCAATGATTTTGAGTCTCCGTTCTATTGTATCCTGTCTTACCTCCTCAGTAGTCCATAAAAGTGAGTTGTATAATGTCCTGATCCTTCCCTCACCTTCCCCCTTCTTCTTCTTTTCCTGTGCTTCCTTTCCATTTAGGTTCTAGAATGCAGCAAGGCGATGGTATGTGGGAAGGCAAATAGGGTTTCATAAATTTAGAGCTAGTCCAACCTTTTAGTTTACAGATAAAGAAACTGAGTCTTAGAAAGATTAAGAGACATGCCCAAAGTTATACAGATAATAAAGGCAGAACCACACTTTGAGACCAGATTCTGAGGCTCTAAATCCAGCATTCTTCCCATCATAAGAGGCTTCCTTTTCCTTTCTCTTACTCTAAGCAAAAAAGGATAACTTTTAGGAGAAACACATGGATAATAGTCTATTCTTGTCCAGGCAGGCTGAAGAGTTCCTGGATGATTTGGGTTTTTTTTTTTTTTTTTTTTTTTTTTTTTAAAGAACAAGTTAGACTACAAATTATTCATGGTCTTTTCATAAAAATTAAAAGTTACCAAAATATTGTATGCTTTTGAGTTTGGGAAACTCAACAGCTGCTTTTCAAGAGAAGATTCTCAGGAGAAAATAGCTTTGCAGCTGAAAGGTGGGTACGTCATGGAGGATTATAAAATTTGGATCCTTCTAGTCCCATAATTGATGTGAATTACATGGATGGTGTGGGTCCAAGATGAATGGGGAGTTCAGCAAATACTCAAAGTATTTTTAACTTCTGGGGGGAAATTTAAAAAGTCTTATGGACTGCAAGAGTGCTTTTATAATCCAGTAATGTTCAAAGGGGAATTGTTCATAGGTGGAGAAGTGGATAGAGCACTGTCTTAGAGTAAAGGAGTTCAATTTTGGCCTGAGGCACTTCCAAGTGATGGAAACTTGGGCAAATCACTTAACCATGTTTGCCCCAGTTTCCTCATCTGTAAACTGAACTGGAGAAGGAAATGACAAACCACTGTAGTATCTTCGATGAGAATACTCAAAATAGGGTCACAAAGAATTGGATATGACTGAAACAAATCATCTGACTCTTTTGTGTCATTTATTTCCTGTGGTATGTGAAATAAAGGCCATCCTATATCAAGTCACCATATTATACTTTAAGTACCTGTGCAGATAGTGAAAACACCGCTAGTTACTTTTAGAGAAACCCAAATAAAAATCATTTGATTAGGTTGGTAAGAGTGGCATGTTTTACATTTGCTTTCTATATCAATAAAGCACTTCATTACCGCATAAAAATATTTAAATGTAGAAAACATATAGGCACAAAATAAGTATTAAAAATTTAATTTGAAAATTTTCAAATTAAAAACTGTTTTAAAAATAATTGTTAGTGGAAGTTGGTGGTTGGTTGTTGTCCTTTGTTCTGGAAGAGAATGAAAATGATCACTATATTATAATCAAGTTACAGTGTGTCCAACTGGCTGATCAGACCAATATGAGTTTGGAATGCTCTGCCACAGGTCAGACACAATTTGTCCATATGAACATTTGGGGTGGATTCTCTAACTTTGAATATCTTGCGTTTCTTCTGGGCTAATTCAATTCTGCCTTGCTCATTGCATAGCACCTTTTCTGATGAAGGCACACCATGCTGGGTGGTCTTGTGTCAATGTCTCCCATATCACATAATTGATTCTAAAGTTCGTAAGAGAGACCTTGAGAGTGTCCTTGAAATTACTTTTTCTGATTCAGCTAACTCTGGCGATGTGTGTGTCAATCTCATTGTCAATGTGGACATCTCTGGAAAGTATACTGCCAAGGTAAGAGAATTTATACACAGTATTCCCTGTGACTGATGGTTCCACATAAGGATGGTGTGTTGCTGGCTGATGGAGGACCTATGTTTTCTTGGCTTTAATTGTTAGGCCAAAATTAGCACAAGCAGCAAAGAACTGATCCACACTTTGTCATATTTCAGCTTCAGAGGCTGCATTGAACACACAAACACCTGCAAACAAAAAAAAAATCATGCACCAATACTTTCTCCACTTTAGTTTTGGCCTGTAGCCTTTTCAAGTTGAAGAATTTGCCATTAGTGTAGTAGCTGACTTTGATTCCATATTTGTCCTCATTGATGACAAGATGGCTGAAAACATCATGCTAAAAAGTATGAAAGCAAGCACACAACCCTGTTTCATGCCACTGGTGATTGGAAAAGTTCAAGAGTATTGTCCATTACCCAGAACTGAAGCAAGCATGCCATCATGAAACTGATGTATCATACTGATGGAGTTTTCTGGGCAACCAAATTTCGACATAATTTTAAGCTTTAGTGATGGAAGAAAATATTATGGTGATATAAGAGTTACTAGCCACTGTTACATTTTGCTGTATTTGAATTGCTTCACTCATGTCTGATTTTTTTGTGATCCCATTTGGGATTTTCTTGGCAAAGATAATGTGGTTTGCTATTTCTTTGATTCAGCTCAATTTACAAATAAGGAAACTAGGATAAACAGGGTTAAAATGACTTGTCCAGGATCATATAGCTAATAAGCATCTGAGCTTGGATTTGAATTATGTCCTCCTGACTCCAGGCTCTACTTACTGTGCCGCCTATCTGTCCTTATCCTCTCATTATCATTTTATCAGTACAAAGCTATCATCAATACCATTCATTCAAGTAGCAAGCTCCCTCCTTCCTGAAATGGGATACTGATGTACACTGGTGTGGACTATTCCTTATCATTATTAACTAGAAGTATCTAATTCACTAGACTAGCTAGCAGAAATACAGCTGGCTTCCAGTTGTTCAGTGATGAAGAAAGCCATATACACCCAGGGAGAGGCCTGTGGGATCTGAGTGTGGAGCACAACATAGCATTTTCATGCTCTCTATTGAGCATTTTGTTTTCCTTCTCAAGTTTGTTTTTTTTTTTTTCTTGTAGATCCGATTTTTCTTGTACAGCAAGATAACTGTATAAATATTGTTATACATATTCGACTTGTCAAGTATTTTAACATAATTAACACGTATTAGACTTCCTGCCATCTAGGGGAGGGGTGGGGGGGGAAGGAGGGAAAAAATTTTTAACAGAAAGCTTTGCAAGGGTGAATGTTGAAAAATTACCCATGCATATGTTTTGCAAATAAAAAGCTTTAATTTAAAAAAAATTAAAAATAAAGTTTAAAGCTAAAAAAAAAAATACAGCTAGCTTGGGCAGTCATGATGAAGAATGAACTTTTAGAAGTCAAACTTTTCTATGGAAGAGCCCAAATAATGTCTGAACTCCACAGACTTCTATTTCAGAGGATGATGCATTATTCTAGTGTTTTGAGTTAGGGAGAATTAAGTGAAATGTGCATCCTGGCAAACTATGTTTTCACTATTACCTTCCAATTCAATTTCCAAATTATTTCTATTTTTTATTTCTTCCCACTTTATGTCGAGTGATTAGATCACAGGCTTCTTGAAAGCAAAAACTTTATCTTTAATTTTTAGTATATTTCTTCTATAGGATCTGGTGTTTTAATAAATGTTTGTCGGTAGATTAGTTTTCATTTGAGAAGATTTATTTGTTAACAAATTTCCAGAAATATAGTCATGCTCTATTATTATAGGCAGAAATACTACATGTTATCAAATAATTACTAAGCACCAGGGCATAACAGGATTCTAGAGAACAGATATCATTCAGTGCCAGCTCCTCATCATATTCGGAAAACTGGGAGCCTAGGATTTGATTCAAAGCCCATTATAAATCAAAACTTACATCAGGGTAACAAAGTCTACTGTTTCAACTAAAACCTTGTAAATGCTTAACTCAGAAAAGATAAGTCTAACTTCCTGTAATAAAAAAGACTTCTTATCACTTTGTTACTTAAAAGTTAAAAAAATATGTATTACCTTTTTCACAAATAGAGAAAAATATAAAACTGCACTTTGTGTGGCTGTTTAAATGAATGGGTACCATGTGACACTTTTTAAAAAGCATGCCAAGATAAGAACTTGATTCCGTTTCTACAATAATGCTAAATATTTAGGATAAAAATCACAAATTATGAAGGCTTGGCAAGCAGACCAGCAGAAATATATGGAAATTCTATTTGCCAAGTGTTTTTGATGCTTTTTAATACATTTTGAGTTCTATTACAAGACAATATTATTCCCTTGTGAACAGTAATTAAGATGATACTATATTACTTTTTTTTTTTTTTTGGCTGAGGCAATTGAGGTTCGGTGACTTGCCCAGGGTCACACAGCTAGGAAGTGCTAAATGCCTGAGATCAGATTTGAACTCAGGTCCTCCTGACTTTAGGGCTGGTGCTCTATCCACTGCGCCACCTAGTTGCCTCTACTATATTACTTCTTGAGGGAAGATTATTTTCTTTAAATATAGAGCTTTGAATTAAAAGATATCAATTCTGTAATGCTAACTATATAAAAATAGTTCTCTTGTGCATCAATACTTAAACAGTATTCTCCTCATCTAAACCATTTGCTGGATAACTCCTAAAGAAAAAAGACATTTGGAAGGAAGTTTGCAATATCATCTCCCATAAATCAGTAAATTTCAGAAATAAGTAATAATATGAACAACAAGTTGAGCCTTTCTGAGCCAGGTGGATGGAATCAGCAAAGTTTAGAATACACTATTCAGGTGAAGAAGTTCCTAAAAGCTTACATATTTGGTGGGGAGGGGGGGGGAAGTCTTAAATGGTTTTGGAAATGCAATATGGTTTTACTCTGTGTGCTATACATGTAACAGGTATGCTATTTATTGTGGGGCAGCTAAGTGGTACAGTGAATAGAGGGCTGGGGCTAGAATCAGAAGCCTCACTTTCTGAGTTCAAATCTAGCCTCAGACATATACTAGCTTTGTAACTCTGTACAAATCCATTAACCATATTGGCCTTAATTTCCTCATCTGTAAGCTGAAGAAGAAAACGGTAAACCACTCTAGTATCTTTGCCATGAAAACCTCAAATGAGGTCACAAAAAGTCTGACATGGCTGAAAAATGAACATTTGTTGTACAGCACTTGAAACAGAAGTGTCACAAATAGTATTGTCACTTAGTGTGAATGAGATAACTGACAACAGAAAAGAACTACTCAATACTATTTTATTTCTATCTTTTTCTGCCAAGAATGACCTTTGAACTATAAAGGACAGAAACAGCTAAAAACAACTAAATATGAAAAGAAAGAAGACATCATCTAGCTTACCATGCTCAATTCAAGTCATTTGGCCCTAATAACCTGAATCCTTGAATTCTTTTAGATGTGGTAAGATGATTGTGATTGCTAAGCGGCTATCCGTAATATCTGAAAGATTGTAAAGTGCCACAAGACTGTAAAAGAATAAATGCTGTCCTGATTTTCAAAAAAAAAAAGGAAGAAACAACAGTCTGTGCACCATAGGATAGCAAGCTTGATTTCAATATTTGGCAAAATTCTAGAATATCTTATTAAAGATATGGTTGTGGATCTCAAAAATGAAGCTATGATCATGAAAAGTACAGCTTGGCATTAGCAAGAAAAACAAGTCAGGCCAGCTTTATATCCTTTTCCAATAGGGTTATGAAAGTGTAAGATCAGCAGAATTATTCTAAAGTTTACTTAGATTGTAACAGAACGTTTGGTGAAGTTTCTCATGCTATTTTTGTAGAAAGAGAAGAAAGCACATTTTCTTGGATTTGTAACTGGTTGAATGGATAGACTCAAGTTTTATGATAATTTGGGGAAATATATTTAGTAGATTATCACAAGGATCTGTATTTAACCCTGTGTTATTTAATACAAATCAATTATTTGCATAAAAGCATATGGTTGTTTCCTTATCAAATATTTAGACGATACAAAATTTGAAGGAATAATTAACACAGTAAGCAATAGCATCAGGATCTAAACAGATCTTAACAAGATAGACCATTGGGATGAAACTAAGATGTAACTTAATGGAGATCATAGTAAAGTTTTGCTTTTATGCTTATAAATTATTACAAAATCGTTAGCATATTTAGGTATTAGCTTGTTTGAAGGTCTGTGAATTTTAGTGCACTGCAAAGTCAATGGGCATCAACAATGTTAAATATTATTCAAAAAGTCAAATGCAATCTTGTGCTAGGTAAAGAAAGCAGAGCTTCCAGGTCACATATGGAATATTTTGTCCAGTTCTGAGAGGCATAGTTTAGAAAGGACATTGCTGAGCTGGAAAGTGTCCAAAGGAATGAAACCAGGATGCTGAAAGAATTTGAGACCATAGTTTATGAAGAATAGTTAAAAGAAATGTGGAGGTTTAGTGTGAAGAAAAGACTCAGGAGGACATGATAGCTATCTTCAAGTATTTAAAGGGCATCCTCTCAATTTCCAATTCTATGCCACCACGAAATGAGCTGCTATAAATATTTCTGTACATATAGCTCCTTTTTCTTCTTTGGTCTATACAAAATGATATATACAGACCTAGTAGAATATTGTGGGTGAAAGTATATGCATGGTTTTATAGCATTTTGAGGGGCATAGTTCCATATTATTCTGTAGAATTATTATATTTTTGGTTGTAATCCAGGTTCCTTTGCCCTTTGCAATATTATATTCCAAGCCCTCTCTGACCCTTTAATACAGAAGCTGCTAAGTCCCAAGTCACTTATCCTGACTTTGGCTCCAACAATATTTTAAATGTTTCTTTCCAGTTTCTTGTAGTATTTTCTCCTTGACCTGAAAGCTCTGGAATTTGACTATAATATTTCTGAGTTTTAATTTTAGGAATTCTTTAAGGAGGTAATCAGTGGATTCTTTCTATTTCTATTTTATCCTCTGGTTCTAGAATATCAGAAAAGTTTTCCTTGATAATTTCCAAAGATGATGTCTAGGCTCTTTTTGATCATGGCTTTTAAGTTACCCAATAATTCTTAAATTATCTGTCAAGATCAGTTTTTTCCAATGAGATATTTCACAATTTCTTCTATTACTTTCATTCTTTTGATTTTATTTTTAATCGTTTCTTGATGTTTCATGAAGTCATTAGCTTCCACTTGCCCAATTCTAATTTTTAAGGAATTATTTTTTTTTGGTGAGCTTTTATACTTTTCCTTCAATTTAACCAATTACACTTTTAAGGAGTTCTTGCCTTTAGTAGATTTCTGTGCTTCTTTTACCATTTGGCCTATTCAGTTTTATTTTCTTCACTACTTTTGTAAATACTGAAGTATGAAGTACTGAAGTATTTTTGCCTTCTTTGATTCTTTCCCCCCCCCCACTATTTTCTTATATTGTTCTCTCTTCTTTGAGTTTTAAAATCTTTTTTTGAGTATTTCTTGGAACTATTTTTGAGGCTGATAAAATTCACATTTTCCTTTGAGGCTTTTGATGTAGTTGTTTTAACTTTATTGTCTTCTAAGTTTGCATTTTGATCTTTCCTATCACAACGTAACTTTTTATGGTCAGGTTCTTTTTTTGTTTGTTTGCTCAAACTGTTTGTTTAACTTTATGTTAAGGTTGGAGGGAACACCGTCCCAAACATCAAATTTTTTGTGCTGTTTTCAGAGCTACTTCTAGGGGCCTGTAGGTTTTCCACCAAGATGGTATGATCTAAGGAGAGGTGAGGTCACTGTTCTCCTGTCTATAAGTGGCCACAAGTACTTTTTGCCACCCTGTAGTTTTGACCAGGGACCCTGCACATTCTAGTGTATTAGCGCTCCTTCTTCACCTGTGACTGTAACCTTGAACCACATATGGACAATACAATCAAATCCTGCATGCAGCACCAACAATGGCACTGAACTAGGTGTTAGGGAATAAGAGTGGCATCTAGTTCAGTTCCTGTAATCTCCTTCTGATCAGTTACTGTCTGATCTGAAAGCTCTGGAAGCTACAGCTGCCAATTCAATGTCTGAGGCTGGCCTGCTGGGGCACGGCCTGTGCAGTACTGCACTCTACTCACACCCAGTGATACAGATTTTTTTTCTTCTGCTAATCTAAATTGTCTTGAGCTGGAAAACTGTTTCACCTCATCCCTTTGTTGGTTCTGCTATTCAGACTTCATTTTGAGGCATAATTTTAAAATTGTTTGTAGGGAAATTTGGGAGAGCAAAAATGAGGCCCTACCTTATTCACTATCTTGGTTCTCTCCTCTCTTGCACATTTGACTTCTTTACCAATTTCATTTAGGGTATAAATGTAGCTAGTCTACCTTTCACTGAAGTAACATTTTGATGATGTCTAGCTAGATGATATTTATTTCTGATTCTCTTCTCATGGGTCGTTTTAGATATAGTAATTGTCGTGCCACAGTTCCCATGCTCAGTTTCCCTCAATTGCTGTTTCCCTTCATGCTACAGTTCCCATGTCTTAGTTTCTCTTGATTGTTCTGCCCCAAAATAACAACCTCCTTCCTTCTGACCATCAGAAATAATTGGACTCACATTCAAAGGAGTCATAAAACCTCAAGATGGTCCATCTCAACATACCCCTTATCTTTTGGCTTCAGACTTACTGTTTCCCAGTTCCTGACTGTCTCAAGCTTCCTGTACTTCCTACCTGTAAGAAATGAATTGATAGCCCTCTTGGAACTCAATTCTCCTTCCCCTCCCCAGTGCTCAAACTTTTGTAACTTTTGCCTCGTGAGTTCTTTGTTCCCAGGTCTATAAGAATGCTATGACCAAACTTACTATTTGCTGGACCTGCTTGAGATCCAGTAGGCTGGCATGTCTGTCAGTCTAAACTCACAATGGACTGTGTGCTTTGAGACAAGAGTCCCAGCAGTCCCAATCCATAGCTATGGATTCTGAACTCTCAATGAACATCAATAAAGTATTATCTAATCTCCAATGTGTGATTCTGCCTCAGTTTCTCCCTGAGGATTACATAATATAGACATACATAATTCACTGAGTTCATTTTATCCCAAAACTTTTATCAAGATGAGAATGAGGGGCTACAAGACATATATCCTGAGAGCCAGATGATGAAAACAGTCATGAGATTATAATATTTGAAGGTAGAAGAATGCTTAGATCTTACCTAATCAGAATGCCTCATTTTACAGATAAGGAAACTCAAGTTCCTGAAAAGTTTTGAATTAGATTACTTGTAGCTACCTCATCTCAAATCCAATCAAAATAGAGATTGTTATCTGTCTCTCCTTCTCTAATCTATCTTCTATACGGTCATCAAAAGGATATTCTGAAAACACAAGTCTTATCATTCACTCCGGAAACAACTCTATTTCAAATTAAGTAGATAATCTTATCTCTCAGCACACTATACATAAGAATATGATACAAATCATCTGTTCTTGATTCTCATATCCTTTTATTCTGGGCTCTTCTGGTCTCTCTTACCTCTCAAGTCCTGCTGTGTACGAGCACCACCCATACTCTGCCTTGGCATTCGGAGAGAAGTTCTCAAAGGAGTATGTCTTTGTTCATCTAGGTAAGCAAGGTCCTCCAAGTGGGCAGAGCTGGTAGCTGCCAAGGTAAAATAATTCAATCAGAATCTAGAAGGCTGGAAAATAGCATTCGTTTATAACATGCAACTTATCAACATGAAAGTTATATACAAATGTGAGCTATTATTAAGACAAATGTCTGGATTGGAAAAGCTTTTGTCAACTTGAATATGTAAAGGAAAATCACCTAATTATTTTTAGCATTTTTTTCTCTAAAAATGTTAAAATGATTAAAAATAAGAATAGATTATGCTATTGTATGTGCACCTGGAAAAGAGTAAAGGCAAACTAGATAATGGGTGCTTAGTGCCAGTTGCCAGATGCATAACAAATAGTTTCCTAGGACTTATGGGGAATGACCTCTGGATACTAACTCCAAAATAATATCTGATAACCTGTGA
>JAJPUD010030042.1:0-13440 GCA_023553655.1 Myrmecobius fasciatus
ATAGAGAATGAGGGAGAAGGAAGGAGAAGGAAAAAAAGAATAAGAACAGAGATAGACAGAGATAACAGAAATAAAGATAGAGAAGCAGAGACAGAGACAAGAGAGATAAGAGGAGAAAAGTGAGAAAGAGTAGGAAAATGAGAAATAATGAGGGAAAAGGAAGGAGAGGGAAAGAAAAAGCATGAAAAAAGAGAGATAATAGAAACAGAGACAGAGAAAGACAAAGGAGCAGAGACAGACAAGCAGAGATGAGATATACGAAAGAAGAGGGAAAAGAGAGTAGGAAGACGAGAGAAATAGAGAATGAGGGAAAAGGAAAGAGGGAAAGAAAAAGAATAAGAACAGAGACAGAGAGACAACAGAAACACAGAGAGAAGCAGAGACAGAGACAAGAGAGATAACAGAAAAGAAAAAAGTGAAAGTAGGAAAACAAGAGAAATAGAGAATGAGGGAGAAGGAAGGACAGGGAAAGAATAAGAACAGAGACAAAGAACAGAAATAGATACAGAGATAGAGAAGCAGAGACAGAGCCAGAGAGACAAGAGATATGAGAAGAGAGAGTAAAAAAAATGAGAGAAATGGTGAGGGAGAAAGAAGGAGAGGGAAAGAAAAAGAATGACAACAGACACACAGAAAAACAGAGACAGAGACAGAGAGACAGAAAAGAGAGAGGAGGGCCCCCTTCCCGCCTCGCTCGGTCAGGCCCAGCCGGGCCCCAGCCCCTGCAGTCTGCTAGGTGTGAAGCTGCATTTCTGTGCCCCAGTCGGTGTCCTGAATGTCACTCCAGACCAGGAGAGTGGGACAAAGCAGCAGCCCCGAGCCGTATTCTTCCAACTGTCCCTGTTCTAAGTGGCCCCGGACCAGTGAGGCTTCTGGGGGGAGGCCGGCCTCCAAGCTCACACCCTTCCAGTCTGCCGTGTCTCCCTTCTAGCTCAGATCTCCCCTAACCTGGACCCTCTGGGCTTCTGAACTGAATGGCCAAGCCCAGAGCCCCCGGATGGGGAGGGGAGAGAGAGTGCGAAAGGAGGCCCGTGCCCAATGCCAAGTGACCCCAGTTCAGCTTGAGCTCGGCTGCTTCCTAGCTATGTGACAGCAGAGGCAAGCTTTCTGTGACTCAGTTTCCTCATCTGTGAAATGGGGATACCACTTGTACCAGCCTCCTCAGAAGGTGATGGCGAGACTCAAATGAGCTAAGGCTGATAGAACCCTTAGCGACAAGGTGAAATATTATGTAAATGGTGGCTGATGTTCCTGATTCCTGAGATTTTGGGGTTCTCCCCCTCCCTGCCCCTCACCTCACCCCAGCCACATGATGGAGAACCTCTTCCTTCCTTCAGACTTAGGAGAGGGGTGGACAAAGGGGTGCCATCAACAGTGTTCCCACTGAAAAAAGGCTCTGGGACGGGCACGTGGCCAACAAGTCCAAAGCTTGGGAGGCAGAGGGCAGGAGCGGAGCTGACTGGGCAGGGAGCGGGCAGCAGGCCAACAGAACCAGTTTCTCTAATGTTACCTGGCACAAAAGCGAGCGGGCAGCACTGCCCAGGGCCTGGGGCTGGCCTGGCTTGTAGCTGCTGCAGAGGGCTCTGGGGGGGACGGCTGTGGGGAGCGCTGGGCCCCTCCCGGCCCTTTCTGCCTTAGGACAACTGACCAGGACAAACCTGGTTCCCGGGGGTTAACCTGAATCTTCTTCTTAATAATCTCTTATTCTGTGCTTCCAAGCTGTGCTCGAGGGCCAAGCAGAGGCTTGAGCCCCATCCTTTTCCCCTCCATGACAGACTGTCACACACCTGAGCACGCGCTGTGGATTCACTCCTCCACTCCCAAACCTTCTCTTTCTCCTGAGACCCATTCCCGGCTCCGTGGATGCCCTCGCCGCCCTCCTTCTTGCAATGAGTGCCCGAAAGGATGGCCAAGCCCCTCACGCTCTGATGGAGCTGAGCTCAGGGGGGCTCCTGGATGGCCTCTCCGTCCCCTTCCCAAGCCCCCTTGATCCCCTATCTGCTGGCGTGGTCTCCCTGACTCCTCGGCCCCCTCCAGGGGCTCCCAACTCCCCAGCAGGCTCCCTCCCTGCCTTCGGTTCTTGTCCTCCCCGACTGAAGGTCTTGCCCGCCTCTGGACGGCATCTCCAGCCCCAGCGTGTTCCCAGAGTAAGCCACCAGAATGCCCTGGGAAAGCAGGATTTAGGGTGGCAAGGGGCAGGAAGAACCGGGTATCTCAGGCAGCATCCAGCCCCGGACCCTCCCGTCTTACCTCAGCTTTCACTGCACCCATCCCCAGCACAGGCAGAGCAAGGTTAGTCTTTAGGCCCAGGCCAGCCGTGTCCCCAGGCAGGGACCCCCCGCCCCCGGCTTTCTGGGAAGTGATCCTAACTTGCTCCTGTCTAGGTGAGGGAGGAGTGAAGGAGTGAAAATGTGCCCAGAAATGACAGTAGAGAGCGTGTCTTGTGGAAGGACGAAGGCAGAGGGCTGCCCTCCCTACAATACCTTCTCCGATGTCCAGATTGGGGACTCGGTCCAGGCTTGGACTCAGGTCCCCCGCCAGCCTCTCTCTTACATGGCTGAGGGGCAGCTCCCCTGGCTGAGGCCTGGGTCTCTGGGGCCCCAGGGTGGCGGGGGGATGCTGGGGGAGGGCAAGCAGGGACAGGCGCCTGACACTGGGGGTGTGACTCAGGGCCGATGGGGTCTCTAAGGAACAAAAACAACAAGCAGCTCATTAACATCTGCAGGCGGGATGTGGAGAGACACGGGAGCCTGCGGCACCCTCCACCCCCCAGAGGAGATGTGGATGGAGGGTGAAGGATTGTCACCGGCTATGGTGGGACCAGGAATGGCAGGACAAAAGCCAGGGGGATGGAAAACCCTGGTCATCTAAGCCCAGCGGCTAATCCCCAAGTCACCCAGAGCTGAGACTTCCCTGTTTCACTCGATTTCTTCCCAGCAGAGTTCCTTTCCAAATGCTGGGCTGAGGCTGAGAGCAAAACTGTCTTTTTTTCTTTCTTTTTTTCTCTTTTTCTCTCTCATTTTCATTCTCTCTTTCTTGCCTTCCTGTCTTCCTCTCTCTTCCTTCTTTTCTTTCTCATCTCTTTCTTCTTTTTATCTTTTCCTCCTTTTCTATTTCTTCCTTCCTTTCTTCCTTGCTTCTATTTTTCTTCCTATTTCTTTCTTCCCTTTTCTTCCTTCCTTCCTTCCCATTTTTCTTCCTTTCACCCTTCCTTCCTATTTCCTTCCTATTTCTTCCTATTTTTCTTCCCTTTCCTTCCTTTCTATTTCTTCCTTCTTCCCTTTCCTTTCTATTTCTTTCTTTTTTCCTTCCTATTTCTTCCTTCCTTTATATTTTTCTTCCTTCCATCCTTCTTTTCTATTTCTTTTTTCCCTTTCCTTCCTTTCTTCCTATTTTTCTTTCCTTTCCTTCCTTTCTATTTCTTCCTTCTTCCCTTTCCTTCCTATTTCTTTCTTTCTTCCTTCCTATTTCTTTCTTCCCTTTTCTTCCTATTTTTCCTTCCTTCCTTTGTTTCTTTCTTCCTTTCATCCATCCTTCCTATTTATTTCTTCCTTTTTCCTTCCTTCCTATTTCTTTTTTCCTTTCATCCATCCTTCCTTCCTTCCTACTTCTTCCTTCCTTTTTCTCCCTCCTTCCCTTTCTTTCTCTCTCTTTTTCTCCTTCCTGCTGTTCCTCCCTCTAACTGACAACCAACTAACTAACATTTCTTAAATGCCCATTATTGTTAGGCACTTTGCTAGGCCCTGAGCCCTGGGCATGGGAGGCTCATCCAACAATAAGCTCAAGGCCGGGGGAAAGTGGCCCGTGGTAAGACATCCTGGCTCTGCCCCTTCTCCCTGTATAAGGTTGGGCAACTCATTTTCTAGGTCTCAGTTTCCTCATGCAGAGGACCTCTAAGTTTTCTTTTCTAGCCCCGGGATCCTCTGGTCTGTTGTGACTGAACACACTCAGACAGCCCCAAGTAGCTGGAAGGATCCTGCTTATGACAAACCAAAGTGGGGATTTTCAGGGCCTACAGTGACCCGGCTAGACAGACACAGAGGACCTGGAGCAGGACAGCAAGCGGACCGTCCCGTTCCCGATCTGTGGGAGGGGATTTGCAGTCCGTCTTCCCCCCGACCACAAGCTAACACACTCAAAACCAGGCCCAAACTCCCTGGGCAAGCAGTGGTGGTTTGGGGTGGCTCCATGAAGGGTCTAGTGTGTCCTAACCCATACTCCTAAGACAGCCCCCGAGGAGGAGATGTGCCCTCCCTCCCAGCTCCCTTGGGGGGAGACTGCCCCTGATGCATTTTCTGGGTGTTCCAAGGTCAGCCAGGATCCCCAAGTCTCCCTGGCCTCCTCTTACTCCGCCATGTCCCCTATCTTTTAGCCTCAGTTTAATCTCCTTCCCCCAACTCCCGCGGGCTAAGGTCTCCTTTCTCCTTGAATTCACAGCGACACTTGTAATCTCTGTTCACTCCACAACCCAGCCCCTTGGACTGGCTCCCTATTCCCAGTGGGGTCCAAGGTCACTCAGGACTCCCCCCTCCCTAAATCCAACCATCTTTTCTTCCATCTCCCAGCAATTTCTCCACACTGTTGACTGTCTTCTCCTTCTCTGGCCCCCCTGATGGCGGATTCTGATGGTTTTCTTCCTAATTCTCTGATTCCTCCCATCTCTTCTGAGAAGTCTTCCTCCACAGCCCCGACTTTTACTTTCTTCTCCTCTCCTTTTCCCACAATTTCTTCCTGGCAATTTCTACCGCCCTCTCATCAATTACTGACCCCAACACAAAGGGCTCCCCAGTCTCTTATCTCCAATCTCTCCCTGGGATTTCTACCTTCAAACTGAACATGACTAAAACGGAGTTCATAAGCTCTCCTTCCTGCCCGAATCTGCTTTGCTTTTATTCTCTATTTCTACTGTTTCAGTAGACTATAAGCTCTGAGGGGAGGAACTGTTTTAATTTTATTTTGTATGCATTTTCTTTTCTTTTCCTTCCTTCCTTCCTTTTTTTCCTGTGGCAATTGGGGTTAAGTGACTTGCCCAGGGTCACACAGCTAGGGAATGTTAAGTGTCTGAGACCACATTTGAATTCAGGTCCTCCTGACTTCAGGGCTGGTGCTCTATCCACTGCCCCACCTAGCTGTCCCTGTGTGTTTTCTTTAGCAGTATATTCACACCTATTATTTCCCCTGAGTGAAAGTAAGTTTCTTGAGGGCAGGGGGTCTTTTTTGACCTAAGGAGATGCTTAATAAATCCTCATGGATAGAATGCTCGAGGTCTCTGGATCCCCACTGGCTAGCACTGTGCCAGGCACTTAGGGGGGAGCGCTCTCTCCTCCTCGGCCCAGCTCTAATCTCATCAGATTTTGGGGCTCCCTTCCCTGCCACGTGGGGCCACTTCATCCTCTGCCTCTCTCACCCCCTCCCCACTCCATGAGTTTGTTCTTCTAGAGACCCCACTGAGGTTGACCAAGCCCTGCTGCTCACTGGCTAGCACAGGCAGACTGGGGATGTGGAGGACTGCCTCAGTTGTTGCTTTCTCCCTCAATTCAACAGACATGGCATTAGACTCTGGGGACACAAAAGCAAAAAAAGAAAAGAAAAAAGAAAATAAACTAGCTCTTCCTGCCGGGAGTTTGCGTTCTGCTGGAGAGACCCAAGGTCCTCCTTAGGAAGTTTGAAGGGACTCCTCTTGGTGGCCCATATTCTCATCCCTTCCTCCCTTCCCACCGAGGGCTGTATGGGGGTCTCTCCAAGCGCTTTGCTCCCGGAGTCCCCCAGAAGGAGCTGGGCCAGTAACCCTGACACCAGTCCAGGCTGGAGTGACCCACTGTGAGGGGCAAAGTTACAAGACCAGCGAAGGCCCTGGGCTAAGCCCCTCGGCCCACCCTCTGCCCCGAGAAGAGAAAGGAAGGAGGAGGACCCCAGGGCCCCAAGAAGAGAAAGGACGGAGGAGGCCCCCGGGGCCCCGAGCCTCACTTACTGTTGGCGATATTGGAGGCAGTGTAGCTGTCAGCCATGCCAGACACTTGGCTTGTGATGCTGACCTCACTGGCCCGGCGGAAGCCCCGGAAGCTGGGGGCTGTGCTGGGAGAGGAGGGGGACGCATTCTCTATGAAGACGGCATTGTGGGACTGGATGACATCCGCTGCACAGAACAGAGCCAGCTGTCAATCAGACTTCTTGGATTCATCTGCCTGCCAGCCCGCCCGCGACCCACCCCCAGAGAGGTGAGATAGAAAAGGGGGAGAAAGTGCCACCCCCCCGCAGGAGAGCCCGCTCTACTGTCCCAGCGTCGAGTCAAGACAAAGGCCCAGGCTAAAAAGAGGGGCAGCGGGGCCAGAGGCAGCCTTTCGGGAGGGACGGGGATCAAGAAGAGAAGAGAGACCCCAAGAAAAATGGGAGCCCCAGAAAATCGGGGCGTGCAAGAGGGAACCAAGCCAGCAGCAGGGGGACAGGCTGGGGAGAGAGTGAAAGGCCCCTCAGCGAGGGGATCTGCGTCGGGATGCCCCCTGCCCCGTCCCGTCCGCACGGCCTCCTTTGGGAAGGAGGGATCTTAATGGCGTGGCGGATGACAGGCTTTCCTGGGTCCCACCCTGAAGTCTGCTCTGGGGCTGATGGCCGTTGGCTGGTGGTCCCAAGGGGCTCCTCTCCTCCTTTCTGCCTGCCTGACCTTGGACGATGGCTCAAAGCCCAGGCAACTCACTAGGATGGTAAGTTAGTGAAGAGTTACCGATCAATATTGGTGGAGGGAATGTCCATGCCGGGAGAACCGTCACAGATGAACACACCGGTCCAAGCAACAGCAAACAAACAAAGAGGGGAAGGGGGAAGAGGGAGGGGGGTAGGGCTCCCTGGGTTCTTTGGATCTGTGTGGGAGAATCTGTTTCAGGGGGAACTAGAGAGCCCAGCATGAGAACTAAGAGAGGATTCCCAACTTCTCATCTCGCCCGGCTTGCCAGCTTCCTTATCTGCACCCACATCCCCCGGGGCTGACACAGCAGGGTCTGGGTTCAAATCCCGTCTCTAACCCTCGTTCCTCCTCCTAAACTTGGCTGGCTGCTCAGAGCGTGGCTGGCTCCCAACTTTGGCCCCTCTGAAATCCCAGGGAGGGATTGGAGACGAGATCTGGGAGCCCTTTGTGTTGGGGTCAATAACCCCCAGCCCCTCGGCTCTAGCTGGGAAAGGAAGCCAGAGGGGCTGCCCAGGGGGGGCTGACCCTCTCCCCCCATTCTCTCACAGGACCCACTGGGCCAGACAGAAATGCCCTCGAGAAGCTGGTTCCCTTTTTTCTTAATGACTCCTGCCTTGCCAAGTCACTTCCCCTCAGCCCCTACTGGCTTTTAAAATGAAAATCATGGAGAGATGTCCCTGGCTGGCACCCCAGCCATGTGAGGGAGAGGCCTGGGGGCACAAGTGCAGAATCGGGACCACCCTGCAGAGGGAACCCAGCCCCAGACTGTTCTGAAGAGACTGGCACCATTTGCCAACAATCTGGATTAAGCCAGGCAGAGGGGGAGCTGGGCCAGGGATTGCCACTGAGCCGCCCATCCCCTGCTCCTATGAATAGGTCCAGTGTCAAGTGTCTGAGCTCCTGTTCCTCCGGCCCGTACAGTCGCCTGAGAGACACTTCTTGATTCTCAGGATGTGACAGAAAACCCTGAGATAAAGCAGCCTGGGCTGTGTTGTTCTGAAGTGATAGAAAGGGGTCCTGGCAGAGAGGGGGGCTGGACTTCCTACCCATGCAAGCCTCTCAGTCCCTCCTCCCCAGGTGCCTCCTGATCTCATGTCAGCGAGGGAGCTTTTGGGGACAGGGCAGGAGGAGCTCTTTGTCCTAAGGATTGGGGAGGAGACGCAGGGAGGGTCCAAGCCAGGAGAAGGTGCCCAGGAAGGCAAATGGCATCTGTGGCCTCACAAGTCAGAGCCATGCAGCATCTGAGAGGGAAGGGAAAGGGAAGGAGGGAGGGAGGGAGGGAGGAAGGGAGGAAGGGAGGGAGGGAGGGAGGGAGAAAGGGAGGAAGGGAGGAAGGGAGGAAGGGAGGAAGGAAGGAAGGAAGGAAGGAAGGAAGGAAGGAAGGAAGGAAGGGAGGGAGGGAGGGAGGAAGGAAGGAAGGAAGGGAGGAAGGGAGGAAGGAAGGAAGGAAGGAAGGAAGGAAGGAAGGAAGGAAGGAAGGAAGGAAGGAAGGAAGGAAGGAAGGAAGGAAGGGAGGAAGGGAGGAAGGAAGGAAGGAAGGAAGGAAGGGAGGGAGGAAGGGAGGGAAGGGAGGAAGGGAGGAAGGGAGGGAAGAAGGAAGGGAGGGAAGAAGGAAGGGAGGGAAGAAGGAAAAAGAGAGAGGAAGAGGGGGAGGAGGAAGAAGAGGAGGAAAAGAAAAAGAAAGAATAGAGAAACAGAGAGAAAGGAAGAAGAGGGAGGAGGAGGAGAGGAGGACAAGAACAAGGAGAAAAAGAAAAGAAGGGAGAGAGAAAGAAGGAGGGAGAGAGAGACAGAGAGAGAGGCAGGCAGAGGCTCTGTCTGAGCTCAAAGCCAAACCATTGGTGGGGCTCCCGGGGCCTGAAGGCTTCTCCTTGGGGGTCTGGGAGAAGGGAAAGCAGGAAGGAAAGGGAAGAGCCTGCTATTCAGCAGAAGCTCCCAAGTTCTTACCTGCCCAGGGAGGGAAGCTGCTCTTGCCCTCCTCCCACAGAACCAGTGAGCACCAGAGCTGGAAGGGACCCAGGAGACAGGGCGGTGCAGTGGCAAAGTATACTGGGCTTGGGCTTTCTGGAGACCTGGGCCTGAATCCTAGCTCCAACACTTACTAGCTTGACTTTTCAGCTTCTGCTTCCTCATCTGGAAAATGGGGATATCAAGGAATATGCTCCACTACCTCCCCGGGCTGCTGTGAAGAAAGCACTGAATGACCATGAGGGGACAAAGAAAGGGTCGTCTCAGGTGAGCAGAGGAGGCGGAGGAAGTGCTTTTAAAGAACTCTAGAAAGGAGAGCCATTAATGAATCCAATCCTTCCATCGGATACAAAGGGAAACTGAGACCCCGAGAGGGGAAGCCTCTGGCTTGAGCCTGGCCTTCTGGTTCCCACTCTGGTGCTCCTTCCCTGAACGGACCTTCAGAGTCCGAGCCGGCGTCCTGGGTCTGTCCAGAGAGTGGACGGCAGCAGGCTCAGGTGCAGCATCCCCTCGCCTCCAGCTAGCAAGTGAAATCACAGCAGGCTTTTCTACACTGGGGGCTGGAAGGTCTGCAGAGCACTTTACAGATCTGATCTCCTTTGAGCTTCACAACACTTCCAGGTAGGTGCTGTTATTATCCCCATTTTACAGATGAGGAAACCGAGGCCGAGAAAGGCTACGTGCCTTGCCCGGGGTCACACAGCTAGTAAGTCTCTGAGTCAGGATTCAAATTCAGTTCTTGGCTCCAAGTTCAGAATGCCCTCCACTATACCTCCTGCATCTCTGGCTGAGGTACTCCAGGAGCCTCAGTTTCCTCATCCCTAAGAGGAGGGGACCTTTCTAGTTATAAACCTGTGACCCTAGGGAGGAAGGGGGAGCCCCCAGGAAAAGCCTTCAGCCTCATGTGGCCAGTGAGGGCCCCCCAGGACCAGCAGGAGGGTGGGGAAGGGGTGCAGAGAGGGACGTTACACACACTCAGCACAGCCAGAACTTTTCCTGGAGCCATCTTGGCAGCTCAGCACGGGAACGGGGATACTGGTTTCCATGAAGCTGTCCTGGTGCTGGAGGGTGGCCAGGGGGCCGCCCTCCAGGAGGAGCACAGGGTTGTTCTGTACTGTCTCGACTGCAAGCAGACGGGGAAAAGAACAGAAAGGACAAGAACAAACAGGCGTGTGACCAGAGTCCTGAGCGGGACGCCCGGGGCTTCACCCACAGGCCGGCTGCCCCGGGGACCGGGCCCCGAACGACACAGCACGAGGACCAGACAGTGCCCAGAGGCCGACGAGGACCCCGGGCCGACACCGGCTACGGACACACGATGGGCACACAGAGTTGGGGAACGTGGGAACCGTGGGCACGGGAGGGGGTGGTCAAGCTCAGCCTGCTCCCAGAAGGGGGCCTCGAGGGTGGGCACAGGGCCCCCAGCTTGTCACTGGCCACATGACTTTTCCCTGGGCTGTCCCTTGTACCCCCCGAGGCACTCGGAGGGGCTGAGACCACAGAATAGTGTCCCCACCCCGGGAGAAGCACATAACCAGCCTCGGGGGGCTGGCGAGGCTGACAGGCGACAAGGGAGGACTCCTGCCTCTGTCCTGGGATGAGCAGGAGGCTGCTGGTCAGCGGCTCAGCTGGAAGGCTATGAGCCCCTGGGGTAAGGTCAAAAGAGGGATGGACCTCCTCTTGCCCCCGGGTCTCCCTCTACGTGGATCTCAGGCAGCTGGGTTATTTAGTAAGGATCCACCCCTCTTCCTCCTCCTGTTCTTCCTCCTTCCTCCTCCTCCTCCTCTTCCTTCCCTCTCTCCTCCTTCTCTTCCCTTTCTTCTTTCTCCTCCTTCTCCACTTCCCTCCCTCCTCCTCCTCCTCCTCTTTCCCTTTTTCTTCCTCCTCTTCCTCCTTTTCCTCTTCCTCCTCTTTCCTTTCTTCCTCTTCCTCCTCCTTTTCCCTCCTCCTCTCTCCCTCCCCCTCCTCCTCCTCTTCCTCCTCCTGATGCAGGCTCTTCCTGCCTCCTTCCATGGTGTCTCCACATTAGAACCTGGCCTTGCTGAGCCCATCCCTGGTCCCCCAGGGGCCCGAAGACCAGGAGCCTTGAAGGCTACAGACCGTCCCCAGAAAACAGTGCTAAGTGCTCTAAACAAGGGAAAGAAATGACCAACAGGTGGGGGCTGGGTGGCCTGGGGGGAGAAGGGGGGTCCAGGGCACCAGAAGCCCACACCTACCAACCAGAGGGCCCGGGAGGAGCCAGCCCTGGCTCCCACAGGGAAAGGGGCCCCTTACCCAGCAGGGTTGAGCAGCCGTCACCCAGGGGGAAGCGCTGGTAGCGGGGGATGCTGAAAGGGGGCAGGGCGTGGAACCTCTTTTCCAAGAGAGGCTCCAGACGGGAGGCCGAGGGGTCTGCGGGGTGGAAGAGGTTATAAACTTGCTGGCAGGCAGGCCGAAGCTGAAAGACTGAAGAGGAAAAAATGAGCGACTCAGTGAGTGGGGGCAGGGGCGCGGAAGGGGAGGACGGCTGTGGGGGTGCAGAATCCTCAGGGACCCTGTGGAGTGGTCCCTGACGGGTCCCGAACTCCATTAACTTCCCAAGGCTACTGCGTGGGCCCTACGAGTGTAGCTAAATTCCCTCATTAGATTGTCAACTCAGGGACTGTCTTGTGCCTTTTTTTTTAATTTTATTTTTTGCATCTACCTGGCGCACAGCAAGGACTTAATAAATGATAATTCTGTAAAAAATGATGAGCAGGCTGATTTAGAAAGGCCTGGGAGGATTTACATGAACTGATGCTGAGAGAAACGAGCAGAACCAGGAATACACTGTACACAGTAATAGCAAGACTGTGCAATGAGCGACTATGAAAGACCCGGTTCTTCTCAGGGGCTCAGGGATCCAGGGCAATCCCAACAGACTTTGGACAGAAAATGCCATCTGCAGCCAGACAAAGAACTGCAGAGACTGAATGGAAATCAACACATGCTACGTTCCCTTCTTTTTTAGGCTTTTTTTCCTCTCTCCCTTGGTTTTTCCCTTGCAGCAGGATTCATAATGCAATGTCTACTGGAAATAAATTTACTAGAAAAAAATGATGCTTGAATGAGTGTGCCCGTGGCTTCCCTGAGCACACCTGAGGCAGCAGTCTCTGGCCTTGGGGTCTCTCCCTCCATGCAAGGAGCACAGGTGCGGGGAGG
Source organism: Myrmecobius fasciatus (assembly GCA_023553655.1). Classification (NCBI taxonomy): domain Eukaryota; kingdom Metazoa; phylum Chordata; class Mammalia; order Dasyuromorphia; family Myrmecobiidae; genus Myrmecobius; species Myrmecobius fasciatus. Next base: position 11,831 of record JAJPUD010030042.1, read on the forward strand.
ACCCAGGGCAGCCACAGCTACCTGGGTGAGCTGGGCCAAGTCTGGCCGTTTCCAATACAGGTGAGGCACTTTGCCATTCATGGGCCGGTTTTCTCGTCTCTAAGACGAAAAGACTGAACAAGGGGGTTATTTTCCAGCCTGGCTCAAATAAACAAATACAAAGTGTTCTGCAGACCCGAAGGCAGAGAGTGCTAGTGATTATTAAAAACCTGGGCAATGATGATGATGTCGCTGATTCTAACCCAGAAAAAGGGGGAGGGACTTGACTCTCTGTGACCTTTCTCAAGTTAACCTCCTCCTCTCTGCCCAGAGCCCTTCACGGCTCACTGGTCACAGGGACAATTCCCTAAGACTGCTCCGAGATGTCACTGGTGAAGGATTTAGTTAGAGGGGAACTCTGGATCAGCCATAATGAGAACGGGTGGGAGACATGAAACCAGCCTAGTTTTCACAGAGTAAGAAGCCCCTGAAGGCTAAAGAGGGGAGATCTGTCCCCCATGGAGGGTCTGGGGCGCCCCTGGAGGTTTTCTGCCCATCCCCCACAGAGGGTCTGGGGCACCCCTGGCCTTGGCGCTGGGGAGGAGGAGGCTGGAGGAGCGGAGGCCCCTTCCTAGCCAGGCCTCCTCTCCAGGTCTGGGAACTCACCGTCCAGGGCTGGGATGACCGTCTTCCTGAGGGCCAGGACCAGCCCCAAGGGCGAACCAAAAAGGAAGAAGTCGGAGATCTCAAACTCAAACTTCCCGTAGCTTCCAGTCCCGTCCAGCATGGTGGAGCTGCTCGAACGCCGCGAGTTGGGGTCGTTCCGCAACACGCTGGAGTGTAGACTGTCGGGGAGGTCAGACCCCCATGAGCCGGGCCGAGTCCCGGAGCTCCTGCCCCCCTGGGGCCCAGCGAGCAGCCACCACCCCTGGGCCACCCAGCCGGGCCCTCTCCTCAGCCCCCCGCTGGGCGACTCGGGCTGCCAGGCTCTCCCCAAAGCGTGCTCTGAAGGCGAGCCTGGCTTCTGCCAGCGTGGCACTATTAGCCAAGGTGAACGGCCAGCAGTCGGCTCTGGGGAGAGGTCCGGCTGTCAGCCAGGGCCTCCGTAACCGAAACGAATCCAGTGTGCCGGGCACCGGGCAAGGGACCAAGGAGCCAGTCCCTGCCCTCAAGGAGCTTGCACTCATAGGGCACTTCTGCCCTTACCCTCACGTCCTTCGGGCTGGGGGACCCCCCCCCAACATCACCAGGGAGGAAGCCTGTAGCAAGTCAGAGAAGTTCTGGGAATAGTGGGAAGATCCAAGTTAAAAGACGGGAATTAATGGACTTGAATCTGCCTATGTGACCACGAGTCCTCAGTATACTCATCCATCCAATGGGCCACTTGGGTCCGTGGGACTGCCATGGAGCAAGCACTCTGGCCACTTTACCTTGCTCAGGAAAGGTGAGCGGTCCTTCTATTTGCTGGAGGAGACAGCATGGGGCACTGGGCTTGGGGCCAGGAGGAGCAGGGTTCAAGTTCTGACTCGGACACCTCCTGGCTGGGGGACTCTGGACTCTACCTCCACGAGCCTCGGTTTCCTCATTTGTCGGACTTTAAAATCCCTCCTGGTTTTTTCGGTTTATGACAG
>JAJPUD010030043.1:0-13439 GCA_023553655.1 Myrmecobius fasciatus
GAGGTGGTCGGGACTGGAACCCAGTGGTGGTCGGGACTGGAACCCAGTGGTAGTTGTTGGGACTGGAACCCAGTGGTGGTTGGGACTAGAACCCAGTGGTAGTCATCAGGACTGGAACCCAGTGGTGGTCGGGACTGGAACCCAGTGGTAGTCGGGACTGGAACCCAGTGGTAGTCATCAGGACTGGAACCCAGTGGTAGTCATCAGGACTGGAACCCAGAGTCTCAACTCAACTACTGCCAGCGGCTCTGGACTCTGGCTCAGCTGCTTACTAGCTGTGTGCTAAAGGGAGGTGGTGTTTGGAGGGGGAGAAAGTTGGCCAAAGGCTTCAAATGCCAGGTTGGGGAGTTGGGATTCAATCCAAAAAGACACTACAGGTTTGGGTTTTTTTTTTTTTTTTGGCAAAGGCTAATGATCCAGGGAAGCTGTATTTTTGGGAGACTGGATCCAGCAGGTGAATAAAGGAAATCTGGGGGATGCAGCTGGGTGGGAGAAGAGGGACTCTGAGTGACCAGAGACTTGTCTTCTCTGTATGGGGAGGGAATGTCTGAGGCCCCACCCCATGCACCAAACTCCAACCACATTTACAGAAAAGAGAGGATCAGGGCTAGAAGTGACCTTTCTTACAGGAGAACTGAAACCCAGAAGTAGAAGGAATTTGCCCAATATCACACAGCATGTCCTCTTGCACTTCTGGGACTGGAACCCAGGGCTTCTGACTCAGAGAGAGGCCCCTCCCACACAGGCCACCTGGGCCCCCTCCCACCTCCACATATGGGGAGGGGGAACATTAACAGCTGAACCCATCCCAAACAGGAGGATTTCCATGGCAACTGGGGTGCCTAGAAGTAGGGGGAGGGGCTCTAAATACAGCTCTCTCCAGGGGGAGATTTTCCCTCCATACCCCTCCTTCTTCAGCAACAAGATGTGGGAGTGAAGGTCCCCCCCCCTTCTCTCTTGTCCTCCACCTACCTCCATCCCCTCCCCAGAAAGCACCAGAATCCATCTGGACGCCCTCAGCAGCTCATATGCCCCAGCTCAGAGGGGCTATACAATAAAGGGGGCAAAGCTTTTCTTTAAATATTGTTTCCCAAAAGGCTGGCCGCCCCCTTCCCTTTTGTGTCCGGTCCTGAGGGCAGCCTCTACATCTGAAACTGTGGGAAAATAGGGGCCAGGCTCAAGTCCTTGGTGCCCCCAGGCACCCCTTCCACTCAGTGCCCACACAGCAGGTCTGTGTGTATGGCACCCAGAACCTCCAATTCTGTCATGTTGAAAACCTCTGGGTCCTCTCTCAGTTCTCACACACAAATAGTTAACAAGTCATGTGGATTTCAGCTTTGGAACCATCCTATTATTCATCCCCTCCTCTCCACTCCCACAGCCACTGCTCTCTAGGGTACAAGGCACCCATCACCACCTGCCTGGACCTTGGGAAAAGTCTCCCAACAGGTCTTGCTGCCTCCAGTCCCTACCACCCCCTTCAACCTGTGCTTCCTACACTGACAGAATAATCTTATTTATGCCTAAAATCTGGCCCCGGTAACTCCTCTGATAAAATTCTTCCTAAAACCAACCAATTAAAGATCAAATTCCATCTGGCATAAAGGCCTCTACAAATTACTGCCAACCTAACTTTATAGTCTGATCTCATCTAGGAATGAGAAGGTGGTGGCAAATAGGCCCCTGTCCCTAAGTATCTAGGAAAGATGGGGGCAAGTAGGCTCTTGCTTTATCTAGGGAAGATGGTGACAAATAGGCATCTGTCCCTAAATATCTGAGGAAGATGGTGGCAAATCCTTAAGTATCTAGGATAGATGGCAAATAAGCCTCTGTCCTTATCTAGGGAAGATGGTGGCAAATAGGCCCCTGTCCTTAAGTACCTGAAGAAGATGGTGGCAAATAGGCCTCTGTTCTTAATTATTTGTGGAAGATGATAGCAAATAGGCCCTTGTCCTTAAGTCTGAGGAAGATAGTGGCAAATAGGCTTCTATCATTAAGAATCTAGGAAAGATGGTGGCAAATAGGCCTCTGTTCTTAAGTATCTGTGAAAGATGGAGGCAAATAGGCTTCTGTCCTTATCTAGGGAAGATGATGGCAAACAGGTCTCTGTCCCTAAGTACACAAGGACAGAAGATGGTGGCAAATAGGCCCCTGTCCTTATCTAGGGAAGGTGTTGGCAAATAGGCCTCTGTCCCTAAGTATCTGGGGAAGGTGTTGGCAAATAGGCCTCTGTCCCTAAGTATCTGGGGAAGTTGGTGGCAAATAGGCCCCTGTCCTTATCTAGGGAAGATGATGGCAAACAGGCCTCTGTGCCTAAGTACTCAAGGACAGAGATGGTGGCAAATAGGCCTCTGTCCTTAAGTATCTGTGAAAGATGGGGGGCAAACAGGCCTCTGTTCCTAAGTATCTGGGGAAGATGGTGATAAATAGGCCTCTGTCCTTAAGTATCTGGGGAAGATGGTGGCAAATAGGCCCCTGTCCTTATCTAGGGAAGATGATGGCAAACAGGCCTCTGTCCCTAAGTACCCAAGAACAGAAGATGGTGGCAAATAGGCCTCTGTCCCTAAGTATCTGGGGAAGATGGTGATAAATAGGCCTCTGTCCTGAATCCAGGAAAAATGGTGACAAATAGCCTCTGTCCTTAAGTATCTGGGGAAGATGGTGGCCAATAGGCCCCTATCCCCAAGCATCTAGGGAGAAAATTGGTGACCTAAGATTTGTCCATGATCATATAAGTAGTAAGAAGCAGCTTGAGGATCTGAACTCAACTCATCTGGATTCAAATCCAGAATTCTTTCTCCAGCTCCACAGGCTTACTGGTAATATTGTGCATTAGTTTTCTCTTTCTATTGCTACAGAGAAATAGTTATGTCCTATCTATACTCCTCCACTGAATAAAAAGCTCTGCAGAGATTTGCTTCTGAAGACATGGTGGCTAAATGAGTGAATGAATGAATGAATATTCGCAGTAGCACCAAGGGGAACAATTTGGATCCTAGGAAATGGAAAACAGACTGGACTACAGCGGCAGCTCTGTAACAGGGCTAGCAGCAGAAAGGTGGCTAATAGGGTCACCATGAGCTGATCTAAGTTCCTTTCTCAAGGTCTCCATGTTTTTGGCATCTCTCTCACAAATATTCACTCACATGTCCATAGAGGATGAAATAAAGGAGATTTGGTAATAGCTACTCTTCCCACTATGACCCTATCCTTCAACCTCTGTCCTTGTCCTATCTAACAGAGTGGAGAGCTGGGGAAAAAGGAGTAGGGCAGAGACTAGAATGATGACGCAACTGGAGGCATTTAGCTTGGAAAACACGTGAGGGGAGCATACAGAATTTGGAAAGCTGGCATGGGAAAGAATTAGACTGGTTCTTCTTGGCCGTAGTGGGCAGCACCAGCCGCCAGAAGATGCTGATAAAGAGAGGCAAAAAAGAGGAGTACTGAGTGGAGATCAGGGGTGAGAAGCAGGGGAGGAGTTGGGAACCTTTGGTCCAGATCCCAATTGTGACCCATACTAGTTATGTGATCTGAACCCTCTCTGGGCTCTGTTTTTTCATCTATAAAAAGGGTCAGAAGAGATGCTCTAACATTCTTAATTTGGGGTCTGTAAAGTTGTATTTAATAGATATTTCTATATATGTACATATCATATTAAAACTATTTCAGTATGACTGTTTTCCTTTGTAATCTTATGTTAGGCCTTTAAAAATATTTTTTTGCAAGAAGGGATCCACACAGGCTTCAGCAGACTGGGTAGAAAGGGCCATGACATAAAAAGATTGAGAACCTTGGGCTTCAGCCCAGTGGTGAGTACCCCATTCAGACTTTTTTCATCTATAAAATCAAAGGGTCAGATGAGATGCTCTAACATTCAGCAGTCTGGCTCAAGGCTTCTTAACTTGGGGTCTGTAAAGTTGTATTTAATAGATATTTCTATATATGTACATATCATATATTAAAACTATTTCAGTATGACTGTTTTCCTTTGTAATCTTATGCCTTTAAAAACATTTTTGCAAGAAGGGATCCACACAGGCTTCAGCTGTGTGGAAAGGGCCATGACATAAAAAAGTTGAGAACCTTGGGCTTCAGCCCAGTGGTGAGTATCCCATTCAGACAGAATATTCAAGGAAAGGCTGGAGGGCATATATGAATCAGGGAATGGATCACATGACCTCTGAGGGTCTCCCTGATCTGAGAATCTGAAACTCATGAGGTGAATAACTTCCTCCCCCCTTCCCTTTTAACCAAGGCTGAAATCCTTCTGTTCCTCTCTTTGGGCAGAGATTTAGGGAATCAGTGGGGGGCCATAACTAAAGGGGAGAGGGCTCTCTAGATGTTAGATTGACAAATTCCTCTCCTCTCTGAGGGAAAGCTGTCCCTCTTTCTCCCTGAGTCCTCGAATGTTTGAACCTGATGGGAGCCCACAGATACAGAGGAGACTGACCAAGCCTGCATTCCCTTGGAGGCAGAATGGCACAGCCCCTCAGAGGAGCCCAGCCCCTGGCAGGAACCAGGGAGCACTGGCTAGCCCCTTCTCTCTCCCACATTTTTGGTCTTCCTGCCCTGGGGTGGGGGGATGGAGTCCTGCACAGCTCCACAGTGATGAGTGCACAGGGCACTCAGTCCCAGGGCTCAGCTCCTCTGATAGAGAAGGAAGCCTCATCAGCACCCCTCCACCCCAACTCCCCCCACACTCTAAAGGAGAGGTCGGTCTTGGAAAGGGAGATGGTGGGTTGAGAGGAGGAGGAAAAGGGGGTGTATCTTGGGGGTGGGGGATGAACTTTTGAACCCTCAGCTTGGAGATCGGTTCATTACCTTAGCATGAGTTAAAAATAACTGTCTCGTCTCTTTAAATTAGTCTGTCTGCAATTACCGCCTGGCACGGCCGCCCGCCCTCCAGCGTCCCCAGCGCTTGGAGCCTCGCCAGGTGGCAGGCGGGGGCCCCGGCAGCCCCCCCTCTTCTCCTTACCCCAGCCCCGGGGGGCTCCCTGGCTTCCAGTCTGTCTGCCTTCCACCTCCAGGCAAAGCAGAGGCATCCATGGGCTTCCATTCCCTCCCCTCCTATCGACCCCCCACCCACGGCTCTCTCAGACCAAGGTAGCCAGGGAGAAAGGAAGGTGCCCCGGAGCGGACGGGGGAACAGCGGGGGGGTGGGGAGTGAGGACCAAGAGCACTCCGGGGGGAAGAGGAGGGAGGGCCCTTGGATCGCCACCGGGCGTGGGTGGGTGTGAGCAGGTGGTTGTGGGAGTCTGCTGGGCACACCAGCCCATGTGCCAGGAGTGGCGGGCACAAGCCCAGGAGGCTGCCAGGCCCCTGCTCAGTACAGTGTGTGAGGACGCCCTCGGAACCTCCCCCCACCCCCAGGCTCTTCCTTAGCCAGCAGGGAAACACGCGCTGCCTTTGGGGGTGGGGGGAGGGAGAGAACCAGACAGATGGATGAGGTGAGGGAACCCAGCTCAGAGTCGGGCTGAGGGGAAGGGAGGCGGTGCCCCCCACCAACCCTGAGCTGGCAGTTTCCCACAGCCTTGTCAATCCCAGCAAACCCCACCCCCCGAGTCTGGATCCATTATCTGTGGGGAGGTGGAGTCCGACACCCTCCTCCCCCAACCCCCACTCACTTCTAAGGAACTGAGGCAGTCCCCAACTCCAAGCCCAGGCTCTGCTGAAGGAGAGGGGGATGGAGACAGGGGATGATGACATCACGGGGGCTGGAGAGAGAGAGAGAGGGTGGAAATAAAATACAAAGCGTCCCAGATTTAGAGGCTTGGGTTCAAATTCTAACGGCCCTTAATCCACAGGAGATCAAAGATTAGAGAGAAAGGTCATTCAGTCTAAACCTCATTTTCCCCATCATGATGATAAAAACGCTGGAACTCTCTATTTCATAGGGTTCTCACAAGGAATATCCTATGTGATAACAACAATAACAATAATAAAATAACTCACATACAGTGAGAGTTTTAACCCAGCAAAACATTATCATCTCAACTGAGCCCTCCAGCCCCCTCGGGAGGTGAGTACCACCCTTATTTTTATCCCCAGGATGAGGAAACTGGTGTTTTCCAGCTAGCAAGTATCAGAATTGACATTTGACTCTGTTTTTCTTCTGGACTTCGAGTCACATCATCTACCCATTTTAACGTATATAAGAACCACCCCTTCATTTTAGAGTTGGAAACACAGACCAGCTCATGCAGGGGAGATCATTTGTAACAGACAAGACTTAAATCTTTTTTTCTGATGTCTAACCTATGCTCCCTGGCACCCTTTATTCCCCTAGTCCTTTATCTCTTAAGGTGCTCCTTAAGGAGGCTTGGGGAAGAATTCAGGGTCAGAGAAGGAAGGAATCATGGAAGCCATCCCTCCCCTTGGTTCACCACATGGGAGACTCTACATTGTTCTTTGACCTCAGAGAGGATGCATTCTAAGGAAAAGCCTTGGAGATGGGGGTCTCTGGGTTTTCCTACTTTCCCCTTTTTCCACACTCCTACACATACACACACACACACACACACACACACACACACATACACACACCCCACACCCCCTCCAACACTCCAAATTCATTCTGCTGCTCCTTTCCTGGGAGCAGCTGCACTAGCAAACCGGCTGGCCCAGCAGGCTGGCACCCTGCCCCAGCTACACCTGGGGAAGAAGGGAATCCTGGCCCCAAGTTGGCACAATGCCCCCTAGCCCTGCCCATTCCCTCAGGCTGTGGGCATGAGGCCCCTTTGTCCCACTCCAGGGGGCCCGCTGTGGGCATGGGGCCCAGGCGTTGGGTCTGGCCTGGTCCTGGATTTCTCCAGAACAGCCTGCAGCTGCCCAAGAGCCATTTCTCCTAGACCTGGTTGGTCCTTGACCCTGGAGCTAGACCGGGCAGAGGCTGAGCTGAGCCTAACTTCATAAAGCAGGGGGAGGTGGGGAGGAAGAGGGAAACAGGCTTTCTTCCCTTCTTCCCCTCAATGGGGATGGGAAAGAAGCAAGAGAGCTCTAACATTGGGGAAGAGGATACAACAAAGACTTATTCCCTCATCAAATACAGATTGAGCACCTCCTGTGGGCAGAGCCTAGTAAGAAAAAGTCCTGGGCAGGGGCTGTTTAGGATCTCAGCTTCCTGGGCAGCCAGAGCCTGCTGGGCAGAGCCTTCCCAGTGGCTTTCTCAGAGGGGGCCCTTCTGGCCTCAAACACTTCCTTCCAGTGGCTCCGGCAGTGGTGGGATAGATTAATGAGCCTGGAACCAGCCAGCCTCATGCCTGAGCAAAAGAAAATTTCTTTACCCTATTCTTATACTTTTCATTCTATCATTCTTTATCCCTGGAAATAAGTGAGAAAAAGATACTCAGAGCCTCTCAAGAGCGAAAGGAAAGAGCGTTTGGGCACTACAGATAGGGAGAAGAACAGTAGGAAGGGGGAAGGGACTTCGGGACAGGATTGAATGGACCTTTCTGAATCCAAGGAGAAGGCAAACAGGTCTAGAGATCCCAGAAGGGTCATAGTGTGGGCTCCTGGAGCTCTGGGGTAAAGAACAACAAGGGAGGATTAGATGACGCTATCCAGCAGAGGCACTTTTTTGTGTAATGAACCCCTTGGGAAATTTGGTGAAACTTATGGATCCTTTCTCAGAATTCTGTTCTTAAATATATGAAACAAAATCCATAGGATTAACCATATTAACCCTATTAACCATAGGGTGACAAAAAAGAAACCAAAGGTTATTGATGAAATCCATAGGGTTAACCATATAACCCTATTAACCATTAGGTTACAAAAGGAAACCCAAGGTTATTAATGAAACATATGGATCCTTTCTCAGAATTCTGTTCTTAAATATATGAAATAAAATCCAGAAGGTTACAAAAGGAAACTAAAGGTTATTGAAAATAAAAATTGGAATGAGAACCCCTGTAGACAAATTCCTGTCTGAGTTGGTATTCTCCTAGGATGATTAAGGAAAGAAGCAATGAAACCTTAGCAGGCCCAGGTTAGGAAAACTCCTAAAAAAGAAAGCACACTGAATTCGGAATGAAAAGAATCTGAATTCTCAAGCCAGCTATGACAATTTACTTCTGTGTGACACTGAGTAAATCATAATCCCTTTTCCCCATCTCTCTAGACCTCAGTTTCCTCCTCTATATAATGGGAGTATTAGAACTGATGATGCTCTAATGGTTCTTTCCAGATCTATCCTATTATCCTATGGAACTCTGTGTAGGAGGGTGAGATAAAAAATGGACCAGCTTCTAACTTGTTCTCAGGGAGGTCTCCTAGAAGGGAACATAAACCAGACAAACACCACAACAACCTGAAGAAGAGATTCCACTTACACAACAGATAGTGGATAGCATCTAGAAGAAAACCCTGTCCCCTTGATAAGTCAGAGATTCAGAGATGGGTTCTATGCAAGGATGGGGAAAGGGTAGAATGAGGCAGATACATTATGGAAGACTTCCTGGAGGACTGGATCTGAGACTACTTTGTATGGTCACAGGAGCCCCAGGGTCTTTGGACCTTTTTAATCCCAATTACAAGAAGAGGGCAATCAATGCCAACAGAGTTTTGGTTAAGAACCAAAGCCTGAGTTCAAATCCCACCCTGGTGATTTATTATTTATTTTTCCTCCTTCTGGGCCTCTGTTTTCCCATTTGTAAAATCAGGGGGTTGGATTGAATGATCTTCTATGTTCCTTCCATATCTAACATCTCATAAACGGAGGGACACAGCAAGAAAGAAGAGGCCCTGAGGTCGACAGAACAATACTTCTCCTCTCCCACATATCCCCTTCTCTCCACTTCCAGTGAACCACACCTCCTAAACCAGCTCAGTTCCCCATCACTGCTTGCCTGGCTTCCTGACTGGCATTTTTACCTCTAATCTCTTGCCCTTCAATCCATCCTTGACATATATATCCATCATCTTCCTAACATGCTGCTCATCCATAGCACCCCAGCTCCAGCCTTTATTATCTTAATGACCATCGACAAATCGTTTCACCTAAGCCTCAAGTTTCATCTGCAAATTGGGGATAATACTAATTCCTGGAGCATTTGCCTCATACGGTTCTTGTGAGGATAATGTATATAAAGTGATGACTTCTCTCAACCATTATTTTCAGCTCATAACTCAGAGGGTGGCTTAATAAATATTTGTTAGACAAGCGTATCAGTTTGCTAGTCTGCTTGGAATCCTCAGTGGCTCCCACTAGCTCCAGATTAAATTCCCGACTCCTTGGCTTAGCACTTAAGCCCCTTTACATGCTCGCTCCAAACTAGCTGCCTCTCCAGATTTCCCTCCCTGTCCCCAGCTTCGTGCAGTTTGCTCTTCGGTCCCTTTACAATACACAGAACAGGCCTTTTGCTTTACCTCCTTTCTAGAGTGCCCGGGGGGCCAGAGACCTATGCCAGTCCTATTCATCTTTCCAAGCAGAAGCCCAAGATTGCCTCAACTAGGCAACTTTCCCCAATTTAATAATTTTCTCCTCATCATATTCAGCACCTGATTATACTTGGCCTAATATTCTCTTTGGCTCTCTAACCTGGACAGCTTCTTTTTCCAACTAGAATTGGAGGGAAGGGGTCCAGTCTGTTCCTCCTATGTGCCCCTGGCACCAAAACAGGAACACAGGAAGGGCCCTATAAATATTTGATGGGAAAAAATAAAATTGTAAAGGATAGAAGTGGGGAAAAAAGATCTTCTGGGTCCAGGATTCTGTTCCAGGATCCAACCAGCCATTAGCAACTGACTAGGGAGACCTCCTTCTCTTCCACCTGACAGAATTCACCAGCTTGAATTTTCTCCCTCAGGAGTCCTCCCTTCTGGCAGGTGCTAGAGCACACACACTGGGTGATTCATCCTATCTCATCCCATTCCACTCTCAACAGAGATGGAGGCAGGTGAGGTCCAGTTCCCAACATGAGTCACCCAGGCTTCTCCTACAGACTGGGAAGGAGGAAGTCTGGGCTCTCTCCCTGAGGCATAGAAAAAGGAAATCCACTCCAGGCAGCTGAAGGTAAACTGATGCTCCACCGATCGGGAGACAGGGGTCCCTGTTCCACCATGACTCCTTCTATGACCTTGGGTTAAGTCCCATCCAATCTACTTGTAGAAAGAAATTGAGGCTCAAATATGCCCAATACAATAGTCAGTTTGGAAACTCTTACCCCTGAATAGGGATAAGCTTCATATACCTCTATAAACCCTTTTGAAGGATAGCCCAGGATAATGGACAGACCCAGGAAACCTGGCTTCCATTCTCAGCTCTGTTATTAATTTGCCATGTGACCTTGGATTGATAATTTCCTCCTTTGTGGGACTTGATTTCCTTCTTAGCAAAAAAAAAAAAAAAAAAAAAAAAAAGAAGAGCTTGAACTAGATGTTCCCTCCCAGCTCTGATACCAAGTCTATCACTTCTCTTCTAAAACACCATTAGCAGCTTCCCCCTTCCAACAGGATAGAGTATCAATCCCCCCAAGTCTGGCATTCATGTTCCAACCAGTCTGTTACCCAGCTACCTTTCCAGCTTTACACAGCTCCCTACCATAGACACCCTCTGCTCCAGCCAACCTCTGATTTTTAGACTTTCCTATCTCTGCTCACTCCTATCCCTTGCTTGCAATATCCTTCCACCCTGCCCCATCATTCCAGACCTCACTTCCTACAGAAAGCCTGAGCCCTTCCAGTTGGGCTGTATCTCACATCTTGCCCTGAGCATTCTCTGTGGCTAGCTCTTTTGGCTTTGCTGATTCTCATCCAACCATTTTAATCATAAGGTCCCAGAAGGCAGAGACTCTGCTCTTTCCTTCTCTGCTTTCCTGAGATGTCTAGCTCAGGGCCCAGTCCCCAGCAAATCTCAGCACCAAAGCTGCTGACTGAATGGTACATGGAGCACCTTTGCTTTGGGAGCCAATGCAGGGCATAGGCCAATCCAGGCTCTGGGCTCATGTCCTGACTCCTATGCCTACTGTGTGAACCAGTGACAAATCACCATCCAAGCCTTAATTTCTTCACGTGTAAAATGGAATAATAAGACTCCATATCTATACCTCACCTACATAATGAGGAAGTCTATTTGCAAACCTTAAATCACTAATGAAATGAGAGCTATTATGTACATGAGTGTCTGTGTATGTGTGTGCACACGCATGCTTGAAAACATCATACCATTATACCATCACTACCACCAAATGCATTTGCCCCTGCTTACTTTGGACATACCCAGCATCCTTTTCATGACCTTGTCCTTTTCTTTCTGGACTCCAAGAACCAGAGACATGACCAAGGGGAAAGGTCTGGACCAGTGCCAGATTCTAATGGGAAGATAGCAGGAAAGTCTCCCAGTGCTCTTGTGTTTGGGGGAGGGTCAACGGCCACTGGTCCCAGTAAGTTGTCTCCCCAAGCAAGGAGATGCCTTTGATTAGACCTGAGAAAGCACGTAGATCTCCATACCCCTCTCTCCAAAGACCACACAATTCTCAGAGGAGGCTCCTGCATGTAAACTCAGGGCCTTCTTCTAACCCTAATGATGCAGTCCCCTATACTTGTAAGCACTTTCCAATCCCCCAAACAAAACATGTTAATTATAAGAGAAGCAGGATCAATAAGGCTATCAGAGAGAATGGAATGAGTTGTTAGCTCCAGTCCTGTGTGTAAACCTTTGATTTTCTCTGTGCCTCAGTTTCTCTGCCTCTCATGTAAACTATGCCATCTGCTGGCAGGCAACTGGATACTCAAAAGCTTTAACACATAACACATAGGAGGGGGCTCCTTTCTTACAGGGTCAGCTTCTCCTTTTCCTGCCATAGCTGCCCTCTTACTGTTCCCCCACCCCAAATTTGGGGAGTGCCACTCCTGTGCTCTAAAACTGTGTCTTCCTTATACCTAGGTCTAGGGTCCTGGTCCAACCCCTGTCGAGGAGACCTCCCCCCTCAAAAAAAAAAAAACGAACAATAATCCACATACACACACTTCTAGGCACAAAACTGTGGAATAGGAAGGTGTCAACAGGCAGTACCTAGTTTCCCTCATCTCAGTCAAGGAAAAAAAAAAAGGTCTATTGGGAAAGAAAGGTACCCAATTTTCCCCAATTCCACCTCACCTCTCCTCTTTCAGGCAAGGGACCTGGACACTCATTCACCTGGGGCTTGACCCAACCCTACCTTTTATCACACTGGGCATAAGCTGTGGCATTTGTGAACTTGTCCTGAACCTAGGCTCTTAACCCCCTCCCCCAGCTTGAGTCTCCAGTCACATTCCTCCATGCACTGGCTAGCTGGGTACAATACCCCCCTCCCCCAACAGACACACGCACTAGAACTGCTAGTGCCCATTGCCAGCTAGCCTTCCCACCTCAGACCCAACCCAGGCAAGCTACTGTAGTCCCAGCACGCCGGGGGCTCTCACCTTCCAGCCAGCAGAGCTGTTACTGTCACCCTTATCCTTGAAATAGGGCACGTATCGAACCATCCAGTCATAGATCTGGGAGAGCGTGAGCCGCTTGTCTGGGGCGCTCTCAATGGCTTTGGTGATGAGGTCAGCGTAGGACAGGTTGCCCCAGGCGTTTCGCCGAGAGGTTTTAGCCTTACGGAGCTGTCCAGCGTCCCCACCCAGTACCGGTAGAGCCGCCGTCCCGGGAGCTGGGGCCCCAGCCACCACCACCGCTTTGCGCTCCCCAACGCCTGCCCCAGCCCCTCCGTTCTCGGGGCTCTCAGTGCCGCCGCCGCCACCACCGGGCCCGGCCGCCCCATCCTCTTCATCGCCGCCGCCTGCAAAGTCGGGTTGCGGTAGCGGCCAGGTGCAAGAGCGCGGCCGGCTCTGCGGCTCGAAGTCTGGGTCGATGTCCACCTGATGCGCTCCTCGTAGCTTCTCGGCCATGATCTCGGCCCGGGGGGCGGCGGCCACGGGCCAGGTGATTCCGGTCCCCGAGCAGTGGACACAGGAGTGAGAGATTCTGGTCGCAGAGAGGAGAGCACTGGGCGGATGAGTCCGGCCACCCGACGGAGGGAACAGAGCGGGCGGTACCAGCAAACCCAGCGGTGGCGACGGCGCGCTCAGAGGGGAGGGGGAAGGGGAAGCCCTCCGGGTGGCATGCGCCCCCGGGGGCGGCGGGCCACCGGGGCACCCCTTGGGGAAGACGGGGAGGCCCAGGGAGTCCCCGCGGTTCAGGTTCCGGGTGGGGTTGGGGTTCAGGCGCACCGGCTGAGAAGAGCCATGGTCATTAGGAGCAGCTCTGGGTACCGGGCGGGGCGGGGCAGCACAGGGAAGGGCAAGGGGCGCTTAGGTCTGCGGGCAGCGCTGGCCTAGGGCTCCCGGAAGTCTGGCACTAGGGGCAGCTCCCCCTATGATCCGGGAGGTAGGGCGGTAGTGGGGAAGTGGGAGGCGATGGAGAAACCAGGAGCGGTGGCGGCTGCGCCCCACGCCGGAGCCTGGTGCTTTAGTCC
>JAJPUD010030045.1:0-13438 GCA_023553655.1 Myrmecobius fasciatus
ACACACACACACACACACACACACACACACACACACACACACACACAAAAAAAAAAAAAAAAAACCCAAAAACCACACTCCATAATTTCCTATCACTTCCAGGACCAAATCCAAAATTCTCTGCTCAATGTTCTGAGCTCTTTATGACCTGGTCCTCTACTAGTCTTATCTCAGCTTCTCCCCGCTACATATTCTTCCATCCATCAACATTAACCTCCCAACTGTTTTATGAACCAAACAATCCATCATCTCTCCGCTCCTGGCATTTTGTCTGTCTGTCTCTAATACCTGACACCTTTTCGTTCCTCATTTCCACTTCCTGGCTTCCTTGAAGTCACAGCTAAAATCCTATCTTCCACAGGAGGTCTTTCCTTAACCCCTCTTAATTCTAGTCTTCCCTCTTAATTATTTTCGACTTATCCTGGATATAGCTTATTTGTGTGTGTGTGTGTGTGTGTGTGTGTGTGTGTGTGTATACACACTTTTGCCGGTTATCTTCCCCCAAGCTCCTTGAGAATAGGGACTGTTTTTTGCCTCTTTTTAGGAGCAGATTGTGGCAAAACAGGAAGCTTGGTCTTATTCAGGATGAAGTGACAATCATTCAGGGTGGGGGATGGTGTGTCCTGTAAATTGATCCAGTAAATAGGTGACTCATTTCTCCCACCCCCAAGAGTTTCCCCTGCTGTATCACCAGTACTTCTATGGGCAAGGGGAGCTGAGAGACCTTAAGCTTTAGAGATAGAAAGGACCTTCTTGATCATGTGGACCAGCTGCTTCATTTTCAAATGGGGAAACTAAGGCCCAGAGAGAGAAAGGAATTTGTCAGAGTTCACACAAATAGCAAATGACAGACCAAGGATAAGGGTCCTGTTCTAATCATAAATGTAGCATGGAAGTCTCCTCAGAGGCTCTCATTGATCCCCATGGAGATTGTGATTTGTCCAAGGTCACAGAAGTAGGAAGTAAGTAACAAAAGTGGGATTTGAACCCAGGAAAACGAAGAAAATCCCAAATGGAGTCACAAAGAGGTGGATGTGACTGAAAACAAATGAACAACAAATCGTCTGCCTCTGCTTTCCCTTCTCTCCTGAGATTTAATGGCAGAAATCAAGTCAAATTAACTAGCATTTTTATTACATCATATTTTAATCTACATTTATAAAAGTAATATTATATATAATACATAATTTAAAATAATTTATTTTCATTTTTCTCAATTATATGTAAAAATAATTTTTTAACATTTTTTTTTTTAATTTGAGTTCCAAGTTCTTTTCCCTCCTTCCTTCCCTCCCCTGCCTTTGAGAAGATAATCACCTTGATATAGAATATATATGTTGTTGTTCTGTCCTTTCTGGCATGTCCTGACTTTTTGTGACCCCATTTGGGATTTTCTTGGCAAAGATACTAATATGATTCACCATTTTCTTCTCCAGCTCTTTTTACAGATGAGGAAATTGAGACAAATAGGTTTAAGTGACTTGCCCAGAGTCACATATCTAATCAGTGTCTGAGACTAGATTTGAACTCTGGTCCTCCTGATTCCCATCCTGCTGCTTTACCCATCGGGCCTTTAACTGCCCAAGGTGACATATGTGCAGTCATGCAAAAAGTATTTCCACATTAGTCATGTTACCAAAGAAAACACAGACAAAAAAAGGAAGAAAGTAAAAAGTACACTTCAATCTGTATTCAGACTCCATCAGTTCTTTCTCTGGAGGTAGATAGCATTGCCTGCTGAGAAAAGCTAAGTGGTTCATAATTGATCATTGCACCATATTGCCATAATTTCGTACACTTTTATGGTTAGGCTCACTTTATTCTGCATCAGTTCATGTAAGTCTTTCTAGGTTTTTCTGAACCATCAGGCTTGCTATTTCTTTTTAGCACAACAGTATTTCGTCAGAATTATACACCACAATTTGTTCAATCATCCCTGAATTGATGGGCAACCCCTAGATTTCCAGTTCTTTGCCACCACAAAAGAACTGTTATCAATAGTTTTGTGTTTGTAAGATCCTTTGCTTTTTTCTTTGATATCTTTTTCTAGGATACAAACAGATATCTAGATTAAGTAGCATTCATTAAACATGTACCAAAGGCCAGGTGCTGGACTACATTCAAGGGATAGACAAAAGCCTTTCCCTCAGGAAGCTTCCAATCTAATAGGAAAGACAACATGCAAACAGCTAAGAGTAAACAAGATATGCACAGGATAAATTGGAGATAATCAATTGGGGTGGGGGGGTGGGGAAGGCTGTAGCTTTGAGAACCAGAAAAGACTCCTTGAACGAAGGTAGGAGAATGACAATAGTGTGCATTTTCATATCTGTTTTAAGATTCACCAAGCACTATACAGATATTATCTCATTTATCCTCACAACAACCCTTTAGGGTAAGTGCTGTAATTATCCCTATTTCACAGATGAGGAAACTGAGGATGAAAGAGGTCACCCAAGCTAAATATGGGTTGGAGGCATGTCATTCAAACTCCCAATCCAGCACTTTACCCCCTGAAGGAAGCCGGAAGGTGGAGCTGAGGAGAAAGAGCACCCCAAGTTCGGGGGACAATTGAGAGATGAAGTAGCCTGTCTGATAGGGACAAATAAGGACGATTTGGAAAGCAGAAAAGGGCTTTGAAAGCTGAACAGGGGATTTTATATCTGATCTTGGGGGCAATAAGGGGTCATTGGTGGATCAAGGTACATTTGATTGAGAAGACACTGGCGGCTGAATAGTGAATGGACTGGAGAAAGCAGCACCAATTACTATTGCAATGTGAAATGATGAGGGTCTGGGGGAGCAATCAGAGGAGAGAAGGGGACTTATGCTAAAGATGTTGTGAAGATGGAAGGGCTAGACCTCGGCCACAGATTGGTATGATGGGTGACATGGAGCGAGGAGTCAGGGATGATACACAGATTGTAAGCCAGAATGACTGGGACTGGTGCCCTCAACAGTCATAGGGAAGTTAGGAAGGAGGGAGGGTTTGGGGAAAATATAATGAGTTAATGAGCAGGGAATGAGTAGTACAACCCAAACAAGCCCACACACCTGCCACTTGGTTCCCTCATTTGGGTGGACTCTCAGCAATCTCCCAGCCTGGACCCACAGGCAGAGAGCTACCAAGGAGCTTTACCTGGCTGCCCAGAGCTGTCCTCCGAAAGCTCCCTGCCTTCAACAGGAGAACTTTTAGGCAGGGGAGGAGCTTCAGAAGTAGGGGTGATGCAGGAAGCTCAGGCAGTCTCCTACTTTCCAGAGGGGTGGGGATGGAGTGTCAGTATCTGGCCCCAGAAAGAGGTGCCTGAAGCCTGGAATAACCTTAGAATACAGAAAGTCAGAGCTGGGAGGACCCTTAGAACACAGTCAGAATTGGGAGGGCCCTTAGAACACAAAGTCAAAGCTGGGAGGGCCTTTAGAACATAGAATGTCAGAGCTAGGAGGACCTTTAGAACACAAAGTTAGAATTGGGAGGGTCCTTAGAACACAAAGTCAGAGCTGGGAGAGCTCTTAGAACACAAAGTCAGAGTTGGGAGGACCTTTAGAATACAAAGCGAGAATTAGGAGGGTCCTTAGAACACAAAGTTAGAATTGGGAGGGCCCTTAGAACACAAAGTCAGAGCTGAGAGAGTCTTTAGAACCTAGAATGTCAGAGCTGGGGATGGGGTGTCCTTAGGGCCCAGAATGTGAGAGCTAGGAGGGCCCTTAGGATATAGAAGGTCAGAGCTGGGAGGGCCCTTAGGACACAGGATGCCTGAGTTAGGAGGGCCCTTAGGACATAGTGTCAGAGCTTGAGAAGGCATTAGAACATAGAAAGCCAGAGTTGGGAGGGACCTTGGTGATCATCCAATTCCCTCTGTACTGGTTAGGAAACTGAGGTCTTGGAAGGGGAAGGAAGCTCTCCAGGAGTCCCAGAGCTCGGCAGTAGCCCAGCTGGGATCAGAATCCAGGGCTCCTCCTGATTGCTATTTCTATGCTCTTTTTATTCATCTCCATTGGTTCTTCAGCCTCCCCCCCCCCCAACCCCCCCATCCCCCAACACATGTGTCTTGGAGAGGAGGCAGGGTATAGATGGTCAGGATACATTCCTGACTGTGGGCCAAAGAGGACAAGGGGGAAACCCTTAAGGGGAAAGGGGGGAGGAGGGGAGATGCCTTTGGGGTGAGTGTGTGAATGTGTCCCGTGGGTAACTGGGTAGCCGTGTGGCCATGTGTGTGACTGTGTGCACAAGAGTCTCTGTCACCTCTCTGCTCCACCCTGGCCCCTGAGTCAGGCCTATCATATGGCCCTGCCTCACCTGGGTGAGCTGAGGTGGAGGGGGGCCAAGGGAGCCACCCCCTTTGCCCCACTCATCCCTAGGAGCCCCAGTTCCACTCCTCATTTCTAAAGTGCTTAAAGGGTTACTTGAGTCTTTTCCTCCCAGTTCCCCCTTGGAGGCAGATTGTTATGATTATTATTTCCATAAGGAAACTGAGGTTGGGAATACTTAAGGAACTCATTCATCTCTACCAGATAAGAGAGATTTGAACCCACATCTTTTGATTACAGGTCCATAATTCTTTCCTCAACAACACACTGATACCAAGAATAAAGTTTAGCCTCTCTCCTCCACTTTTCATGGACTCCATCAGAAATTTCAGATCATTTCTAAGTTCCCACAGGGAACAAGTCTTCCTCTTTGCCCCCCAATTCCATAATTTTTGAATAGCTTTCTCATGCTTTCCTACCTCTGTACTCAGTGTAAACTAGGGGGTGTCCTGAGCAGACCCCCTAAGCCACCATCCCCTCCTCAGCCTCCAGAAAGCCCCTACCCTTCCTTTTCAGCTCAGAAACATTCCCAGAGACCTGAGTTTTGGATATTTATAGAACTGAGGCCATCCATGTGAATTGTGGAGGGGTGCCCTGATCAGCCCCCTAAGCCACCCCTCCTCTCCCCAGCCCCCAGAATGGCCCTGCTCCTCCCCCTCAGTCCAAAGACATTCCCAGGGACCTGAGTTTTGGTTATTTATAGAACTGAGGCCATCCATGGCATGGCAGGGATGGGGGAAGGGGAGTCACCTGCCCCCTCTAGCCCAATCTGGAAAAGAGAATGTCACAGAACAGGCCCCCTCCCCCAGCCTACCCAATTCCCAAGGCATTAAATCAAACTCAGAACCAACATTTAGCATAAACAGTTAACCCCAGATATTCTCCCTAAGCAATAACCTTGATCTTGTGAAATCAAGACCTGAAGATTAAACCCAAACTTAATTCCAAAGCCTAATCCTAACCCTTACACTAGTACTGACCCCAAACAGGAATTCTCAATTCTAATATTACCTCTCCTCCCCACCTCAGAGCCTAGGCCCTAAACTACTGCTCACCCTGTACTTTACCCTTCCTTCTTGCTGACTAGGGGAAGAAGCCCTGAGCTCTCAAAGGCTTCACCCCCCCAATTCTAGACTGGCGCCCCAGATCCCTGAATCTGGCTCAGGGATGAATCTTGGCATTTTCCATCTCCTCAGTCCTTCACACGATTCTAGGCCCTGCCAACTTGACTCAGGGCAGAGATGTGTCTGCCTTATTTGTCCTGTATTAGCCTAAGGCATCCTAACCTCCCCCAGGACCATTTTACAGGTCTGCAATCATGTTCCTTGTTTCCAGTTTCTCTCCTCTCCAACTGATCCTCCACCCATTTCAAAATATTCTTCCTAAAAGCGTCTGACCCCATCATTTCCCTGTATTCAACATTCAGTGGTTCCCTATTGCCTGCCATTCCCCCTCCTCTTCTGAGGACTGAGTTAGGGAGAGTGGAGGTCACTAATACAGGCTTTCACTTTCTGCAAGAAGCTCTCCCAATGTGAGCTCCCTCAGATTACCTCCCCTTTACACAGTATGTACCTAATATATACATAATCATGAAGCTGTGTTGTTTTACCTTCTTTGTACTCCTAGAGCTCAGCACAGTGCCTGTCGTATAATAAGTGCTTAATAAATGCTTGCCGAATTTTCAGATCTGTAGTCATATGGGGAAAAAAATGCTCCAAATTGCAACGGATTAGAGAAATGCAAATTAAAACAATGCTGAGGTACCACCTCACATAGGAAAATAATGTATGTTAGAGAGGATGTGGGAAAATTGAAGCACTGATGCATTGTTGGTGGAGTTGTGAACAGATCCAATCATTCTGGAGATTGATTTGGAGCTATATCCAAAGGGCCATAAAACTGTATGTACCCTTTGATATAGCAGAGTCATTACTGGGTTGTATACCAAAGAGATCATAACACAGTGAAAAGGACCCACATGTATAAAAACGCTTATAACAGCTCTCTGTGGTGGCAAAGAACTGGAAATCGGTCTCATACCCTTTAATTGGGACAAATTGTGATATATGAATGAAATCGAATACCATTGTTCAATAAGAAATGATGAGCAGACTGACTTCAGGAAAATCTGAAAAGATTTACATTAACTGATGCTGAGTGAAGTGAGCAGAACCAAGAGAACATTGTATACAGTAATAGCAACATTGTATGGATGATCAACTCTGATAAGACTTTGCTCTTCTCAGCAACACAATTCCAAAAGACTCATGATGGAAAATGCTTTCTACATCCAGAGAAAAAACTATGGCGTCTGAATGCAGATTTAAATATAATATTTTTACTTTTTTTTATTAGAGCTTTTTATTTGCAAAACATATGCATGGGCAATTTTTCAACACTGACCCTTGCAAAGCCTTCTGTTCCAAATTTTTCTCTCCTTCCCTGCACCCCCTCCCCTAAATGGCAGGTAGCCTAATAATATTTTTACTTTTTAAAGATTTTTTTCCTTCTGTTCTGATTTTTCTTTCTCAATACTACTAATATGAAAATATGTTTAATATGATTGTACATAGATCATCTAATATCACTTGTCTTCTTGGGGAGGGGGAGAGGAAAGAAGGGCAGGAGAAAATTTGGAAACCAAAATCTTAGAAAAGCAAATGCCAAAATTTTATATTTTTTTATGTTTACATGTAATTGGAAAAAATACTCTTAATTGGGGAAAAAATATAAATAAATAAATGCACCCTGGTTTGCTGATACATTCATTGTCTGATGGGCCCCAGAGTTCTGTCTCCAGGCTGTTCTTCCTCTCTGAAGCAAGCAGGAGGGTGCCTAATAGGAGGAAGAAGCCCAGGGAAAATGAAGGTAATGAGAAAGTCCCCAGAAGTGAGGCAGGAGGCAGGCAGGGTGGTTTGGGGTGAGGTCCTTTCAGCTCCAAAGAGTCTCCTCTGCCTGAGTAGAACTTCAAGCCACATCAACAATGAGTATTTATTAAGTAATTAGGATGCCAGGTACTAGACTGTTCTCCCTGTTATTCTGGTGTCGAAACTAATGCACCAGAACTGGGAAGAAGTACATGGTTTGGAAAACTGGGGGCTGGGTGGGGGATGAGATGGAGTTAGAGATGCCCAAAAGTGGAATGGACTACTTCAGGAAACAGTGAGTTCCCCTTTTCTTGGAAATCTTCAAAGGCATGACTTCCTTTGTGACCCCATTTGAGGTTGTCTTGGCAAAGATACTGAAATAGGTGGCCATTTCCTTCTCTAGGTCATTTTATAGATGAGGAAACTGAGGCAACAGGGTTAAATGACTTGCCTGGAGTCACAGCTAGAAAATATGTGAGATCAGATTTGAATTAAGGACTTCCTTACTCTAGGAGCCACATAGGCTGAATAAATGCTTGTTGACATAATTTGTACTTCTCCCTCTAGAAGAGCAATGGAATCAATTCTTCCATTGTTTTTGAGAGAGGGCCTGAGTGAATTAACTCTCCAGTAGCTCCCTTTACAATCCCAGTAACTTCCTAGATCAAACTTCCCTCTTCACCCTATTCCAAATATGTCATCACCTCCATTAGAATGGGAGCTCCTAGGAGGTAGGCCCTGTCTTGCTTTTTGAGTATACCTAAGTTTGGCCCATAATAAAATGCTTTAAAAATGGTTTTCTTTTCTTTCTTTCTTTCTTCCTTCTTTTTTCTTCCTTCCTTCCTTCCTTCCTTTCTTTCTTTCTTTGTTCCTTTCTTTTTATCCAACTAAAATCTTCTCAGTGGAATGGCAAGAAAGAGCCTTCTTTTCAAAGGAGCAGCAGATCCATCCCAACACAAATCTCTCATCCAGCTACCACTGGTACAGGCAGGCTCTCCTGTCCCTCTCCCAGGGACTAGAACAATAACTTCCTAAGGAGTCTCCTGCAAGTCCATTCTCCACTCAGTTTCCAAAGTGATAAGGTTGTTCATTCAATTCAATAATATCCAACTCTTCTTAACCCCTTGTCAATCTGACTGTGGCAGATGCTCCCAATTTAAACTCCAGTGGCTCCTTTTTACCTCCAGGATATTTAAAGGGCCCCATTATCTGACTGGTCCCATTTCCTTTCCCAGGCTTCTTATACTCTATGAATGATCCAGCTACTCTCTGGGACTATTCTTCAAACATGGTGCTCCGTCTCACATTTTTGTGCCTTTCCACTGGTCATCCCTAATGCCCAGAATGCCCTCCCTCCTTCATCTCTGATTACTAATTCCCCTGACTTCTTCAAAAATCTAATCAAGAAACCATTCTATGTCCCCCATAGTGCTTTCCCTCAGAGATTTTTGTTCAGCTATGTCCAACTCTTCTCGATCCTATCAGGTGTTCTCTGGGCAAAGATAACTGGAGTGGTTTGCTATTTCCTTCTCCAGTTCATTTTACAAATGAGAAAACTGAGGCAAACGGGAGTAAAAGGCTTGTTCAGGGTCACACAGAAGTGACAACCAGATTTGAACTCATGAAGATGATTCTTCTAGACTCCAGGTCTGGTGCTCTATCCTTGAGATACCTAGTTGCCTTGGAGATTACCTCCCATTTATTGTTGTTTATCCTTTCTCTGAAAGTGTTATCAGGGTGGTGATGCTCTGACATATAAGGCAATTGTATTTAAGTTAGGAAGGGCTGTGCAAGGTCACCTGCCTCACTTTCCCCTCCAGAGCCATCTGGGTCCAGATATAGATCAAGATGACTGGAGATGGTTTTGATGCAGTGAGAGATCAATGCCTTATGAGATCATTTCCATTTATTTACACTTTCTGAGATTACTTCCTAATTATAAATATCTAGTTATTTTCCTTGTGAGTGAGGATCATTTTTTTTTTTTTTTTTGGCTTTGTATTCCTGATATTTAGTAGATACTTAATCAAAATTTCTTGACTAAGTTCCTTAACTAGTGAGTGATCCTGAGAAAGCTCCTTTTCTTTTTAGAAACAGGTTTTTCTTTTGTAAAAATCAGAAACAAAATCCTGCCTTGCCACACATAGAGCAAAGAAGGGCTCTAGAAATGAGAGACTCATTCAATAAATCCCCATCAGCCACCTGTGTCCCCCATGACCAGCCCCAAGTATAGTGTTTCTGGGGACAGACTTAGAACATGGAGGATGTCCCTACTCTCAATGAATTGTCATTCTGGAGGGTCAAGCTGGGCAGTGTGGCCCACCACAGAGAGGACCAGAGTCCCCAGTCCAAACACCCAGCTTCAAATCCCAGCCATAATACTTTCTAGCCTGGTGACTTTGGGGCAAGCACTGAGACAGAGTGGATAAATTGAGATGAGCTAATGTTTGCAGAGCCCTTTCTCTTCATGATTGAAAAGGAAAATGTAAATGCCAGCTCTTTCCCTAATGTGCTTCATATGAAGCTTTTCTATTAGGTCTTTCTGTGGCAAAAAAACAACAGAGGCCTGAAGGTCAATTCTGGGTTTTAGAGAAGGGAGGAGAGAGGGTGGGAGGGACGAAGGTGGGTGGAGATGATAAAGGGGGTAGGGTGGGGGGGGGGCCTGGGAGAGGCTGGAACAGGGGAGGGGAGACTGATAGGGAAAAGCAGTCTTTAGATACTGGACTGCCCCAGCTCTCCCTCCACCCCACTTCCCCCCAGGCCTGAGCTCAGCTCCCAGAATAACCCAACCTCCTCACCCAGGAAAGAAGGAATGGAAGATATCCTAGACTATCTGATGGAGGGCCGTGGCCAAGGAGGATGACTGGATTTGAATCTAGAACAGGGAGAAATCTGATTTCCAAAGGGGGTGACAAGGGGAGGGTGAGAGATGGTGGGGAGGAAAGAAGAAATAATAACCATATAATCATAGGATTTATAAGGAGGTGACAACTTAGAGATCTATTGGACCAATCCTGTCATTTCAGATCAGAAAACTGAGGCCCAGAGAGAAGGGACTTGTCCAAGGTGACACAGGCAAATCAGTGAGTGATATTATCAAGACCAAACTGGGATCTTCTCCCAAGATCTTTCCCCAATCACTTAGTCTGATTCCAAAGGACCCTTGATGAAAAATGCTACTTTTTCTCCAGAGAGAGGATTAATAAACAATGAAGCCAGATGGAAGCTTGCCTTCTACTTTTTTTTTTAATTTTTCCTGTTTTTTTTTTTTTGTCTTTTTTTGGGGGGGGGTAAATGTGGATAATATTTTGCATGATTTCACATGTATAATTGATATCCACTTGTGTGTCCTGTCAAAGAGGGGGAAAGGGAGAGAGGAACTCAAAATTTAGAAATAAATAACTCAAAATTTTACATGTAATTGGGAAATATTTTACACAATAAAAATATATTTAGAAATAATCAGTCAGACAATAAGATTTTACTAAGGGCCTACTGTATGCCAGACTATCTGCTAAGAACTGGGTGTATATAGCATAGAGATAATGACATGATCAGCTGTGATGGATGTGGATCTTTTCAACAATGAGGTGATTCAGGCCAATTCTAATAGACTTGTGATGGAGAGAGCCATCTGCACTCAGAGAAAGAGAGGATTGTGGAGTCTGAATGTGGATCACAACATAGTATTTTCACCTCTTTGTTGTTGTTGTTTGCTTTTTTTTTCTGATTTTGATCTGATTTTTCTTGTGCAGCATGATTAATGTGAAAATATGTTTAGAAGAATTGCAATGTTTAACCTATATTGGATTACTTGCTGTCTAGGGGAGGGAGGGAGAACAATTTGGAACACAAGGTTTTAGAAGGGTGAATGTTGCAAACTATCTTTGCTTGTATTTTGAAAAATAAAAAGCTATTATTATATAATATAAAAGAACTGAATGTATAAATACAAAGACAAACAAAGGCAGTCCCTGCCCTCGATGAGCTTACAATTTAACGGGGAAAGACTCACAAAAAGAAGCTGAAAAACTGTGGAGGATGGGGAAGATGGTACTCAATGGAAGGAAGTGATGGAGAGTTTCCCCAGAAGTCCCAAAGCACTGGAAATTGGAAGAAAAACTGCTGAACATTGTCTTTAAATAAATAGAGGGAATCATACTATGCAGACCTGAGAAGAGGATTAGTTATCAGTCCCAGGCAAGGAAACTGAGACCGGGAGAAGGGAGGGCAATTGACCAAGGTTACATCATCATTTCAGGGCGGGGCCTGGACTCCCTGGTTCAGAGCTGGGTCTCCTGACTCCCAGGCATTCAGGCGTAGAGGAAAGAGCTCGCCTTAGTGGGCATCGGTCCAAATCCGGTCTGCAGCAGCATAGCTGGATGACCTTGGGACCCAGTCTCTTTCTCTCTCTCTTTCGGTCTCAGTTTTCCCATCTGTAAAATGAAAGGACTCCAAGGTACCTTACAAGTCCGGACTCTAGAGTCCAACCCCAGGGTCATTTCCTGGACACCTCTGCTTTGTTGTTTAATAAGCATTCCCTTTCTCCGTTCTCCCATCAGCCCCTGGGAGCGAAGTACAGCCCCTCTGCACCCCCCTCCTCTCCCCAGGACAAGGTCACCTCCAGGCTGAGGCAGATTTTGGGATTTCTAGTACCCCGATTGGGAAAAGACAAAAGGGAGACACGAGGCCATAACAGCATCAGCCAAGAATAGACAGAAACATGGAGCTGTAGAGACCTGGAAACGTGAGAACGTTTGACACAAGACCTGGGAATCCAGAGAAAGGGGGACAAAGACATATAGGGAAACAGATCTGGCTATGCTCGGCGCCAGAGCCTGGGGACGGCAAAGGGCAGAAGGGCAGAGGGTAGCTAGGGAAGGCCGGGGCCGGTCGTGGAACCTGGGGAGGAAGGCACAAGCCACCGCGTAGCGACGCGCGTCTGAGTGGGGAGGGGGAGCCAGGGATGGATGTGGGGAGTGACCCCCGCCCCCCGCCCTAGACCCGGGGTGCCAGGTGAAGGTTGCGTCACCCGCCTGCCCCCTCCCTCTCGGGCTGCTGAGTCGGCGGGGCAGCCCTGGGCGTTTCTGCTCCCGGGGGCCGGGAATCCGCCCAGACTCCACCCCGGCTAGGAGGGAGGGGGCGGATAAAAACTTCCAGCGCTTCCCAAACAGGCCACAGTCACTGGGCAGCCGGGTAACCCTCGGCCTCCTCCTCCCACTCTTCCCGGATTCTGGATTCCCGGACCTTGACTCGTACTCGTTCCCAGGGCGGATTTGGGGAACTTATTCGCGAGGGCTTTTAATTTAAAAGAGAATTTGCCGGATTCGGGACTGGACCTCCGGTTCTGATCGGTGAGTTGAGATCGGCGCGAGAACGCGGCATCTTGGGGGGAATGGAGCGGCGAAGAGCGGATTTTTGGGGGGACACACGAGAAGACCCTCAGAGGAAGAATGCTCCAGGGGTTTAGGAGATTTATTCCTCTCCAAGATGCCCGGAATGGGAAGTGGGGGGGGCAAGGAACATTCTCCGATCCTGATCTGTGGGTGTCCCAAACTCTAAAGGGAGTTGGAGTGTGTGTGTGTGTGTGTGCGCGCGCGCGTGTGTGACGGGCCGTCCGTGGGCCGCTACGTGAATGTCTTTGACTCCGAGTGAGGGTAGGAAGCTACTTTTGAACCACAGAGCAGGGTCCCAGCCCCGGCTGTGACCTTGGTCAGCCGCTTGCCCTCCCTGCCGTCAGCGGATCCTCCTCTTCCCTTTTCAAAAGAGTTTTGGGCTAGGTAATCTGGGGAGAATCCTTCCTAGGACTGATTCTGGGGTTCCTGTTTCTCTCCCCTCCTCCGCTGGAGTCTGTCTGTCTCTCCCACCCAACCGCTTCCCCCCTCATTCCCCCCCCCCCCCAGCTCTGCACGCGGGAGCAATACCCCGCCCCCCTACTTTCGGGCCTGAAGTTCCTCCAGGTGGCGGAAGAGGGCGCTCGCGCGCTGCTGACTCATGGGGAGCATTGCTCCTGGGTCCCCGCCCCAGATCATCCCCTTCCCTCCTCCCCTCCCCCCTGGTACTCAGGCTCCCTGGCTCTGCCTGCGAGACGCCGCGCGTCACTGCCTCCTAGGCTGAAGGGGGGGGGGGTGCGGAGCCCATCTATTAAAGGATCCCATATTTCCCCCTCCCCTCACCTCTCGGTTCCCCAGCTTTGTGAGGTGAGGGAGGCCCTCTAGGCCATTCTCCCCCACCTCTCTCGCCCCACCCTGGGGCGGTGGCTG
>JAJPUD010030046.1:0-13438 GCA_023553655.1 Myrmecobius fasciatus
TTGGGGTTTCTTAGTTTGGCGTTTGTCTTGCCCCTTCTTGAACTTCTTTACGTATTTCTCCTGTATCCCTTTTGGGGTGCATTTTTCCTGTATTCAGGGTCTTTATTCTAGACTGCCTCTCTCCTCGGGGGGCTAGGCTTAGGTTTCAAGGGCATCATGGGATTGAAGAGCAAGGCCCCGAAGTTACCCCGGGGGCCCTCTGTGTCAGTCATTTTACATTTGGGGGATAAACGTCAGAATCAGGTCCTCTAGTTCTAAAGCCAGTTCTTTACCCGGAATATTTGGCTCCTGAGGATCCCGTATCAGGGTTGGTGCCGTGTGCCCTTCCTAGCATGACATGGAGGCTTCCTTCTCTCTCTCCTACAGGATGGAAGACCAGTTTGCAGCCCTGCATGAGAACCCAGATATGTGAGTATTCAGAGCAAGCAGGAAGCCTTCAGACCCCTCCCTGCCGGACATCTTTGGGTGTGGGGTTGGGAGAGGGGGGTGCTGCCCGGGGTGACAGAGGCCGCTGTCCCATTGCAGAATCATCGCCACCCCTGGGCGCCTGATGCACGTGGCCGTGGAGATGAACCTGAAACTGCACAGTGTGCAATACGCTGTCTTTGATGAGGCGGACAGGTGAGGCAGGCCTGGGCATTAGGGGTCCATGGGGGGAGAGAGGAGGGCCCCCCCTTCCCCCCTGTCCTCGTCCCTTTCTCATCATGACAGGCCCCTGTGTCTACACCTGTCAGGTTTGCAGAAAGCTTTTGCGCCTGTGTGGGAGAGAGGGCAGGGAGGAGATTGAAGAGAGCTGGCCAGGACTTAGCGGCTCCTGAGCCCCCAGCATCCTTCAGATGCAGCCTTCCTGACCCAGCCCACAAACTCCCCTGTGTGTGACTCTCCTGCATAGGCCTGGATCTGTGTGCTCCCGGCACTCAGTGGGCGCTTAATAAATGCTTGCTGCAGCCTAGCCCCCTGGGATCTGGCCGAGTGCCAGAGGCCGGCCGCCTCACTTGCTCTGCCCCTCTTGTTCCAGGCTGTTTGAAATGGGCTTTGCCGAGCAGCTGCAGGAAATCATTAGCCGCCTTCCGGAGGACCACCAAACCGTGCTCTTTTCTGCCACGCTGCCGAAACTCCTCGTGGAGTTTGCCCGGGCTGGTGAGCGCCCCATCTGCTCCCCGGGCTCCCCTTGTCGTGAGCCTCCCCGGGGGGAACAAAGGAGGCTCCTGGCTGGCCTGGGGCTTCCCTGAGGATGCGGCGGGCCGTGACGCGCTGAGCACCTGCTCTGCCCCCATCCTTCAGGGGTCCTCGCCCAGCCCCAGCCCCCACCTCCATCTTCACTCCCTGTTTCCCCCCAGGCCTCACGGAGCCGGTGCTGATCCGTCTCGATGTGGACACCAAACTCAACGAGCAGTTGAAGGTGAGTCGGCTCTGCCCAGCGCTTCTAAGCCTCTCTGGGGCTCCGGGCCAGGCTGGCCGCTCCGGCCTGCAGGGGAGAACAGAGAAGGGCTTTCCGTGGCAGGACAGAGGCCCAGCCCGGGCCCGGGGGGGAAGAACGACCCCTCATACATCAAGCGCTTGAGAATCTGTGCGCTATTTTT
The DNA here is from genome assembly GCA_023553655.1 of Myrmecobius fasciatus. Lineage (NCBI taxonomy): Eukaryota > Metazoa > Chordata > Mammalia > Dasyuromorphia > Myrmecobiidae > Myrmecobius > Myrmecobius fasciatus. Next base: position 1,584 of record JAJPUD010030046.1, read on the forward strand.
GAGCTTGAATCCGCCTGCGGTGGTGGATGGGGAACTCGAACCTGGAACACCTGGTTCAGGTCCTGCCTTGGCTGGCACCCCGGGCAGCTCCAAGTGGCCGAGAAGAGGCTGGCCTTGACGGCCCTCCCAGTAACTGGCACACAGGAGGAAACTGAGCGCAGAGAGGGGGTGACGTGGCCGGGCGCGGGGCTCCCCCTGACGCTCACGCTCCCTTCCCCCACCTCAGATGGCCTTCTTCCACATCCGCGAGGACGACAAGCCGGCCGTGCTCCTCCACCTCCTGCGCAGCGTCGTCCGGCCCCAGGACCAGACCGTGGTCTTCGTGGCCACAAAGCACCACGCGGAGTACCTGACAGAGGTGAGGGGGCGGCTGCGGAGCCCCAGGGGCCCCTCCTGCTCAGGCCTGGGCGACGGGACAGGCGCGCCCTCCCTGGGAGGCCCAGGGCACGTTGGACTGACCTCCTGGGTAGATGGGGCAGAAGTAGCTGGGGCGGTGTGGGTGTTCTGTGGGCGTTTCCCACATGGGCGGGCACACACCCGGGGCCCACTACCACGCGTGTAGGTTTCCCTGCTCACATGTACACTTAACATGTGCCTTCCATGATTAACATGTACATTACGCACACAGTTGGGTGGGTGGGTGTGCACACGTGCACCCATACATTCACAGCCGTACCACGACACGCTTTCTGAGCTTTGCCTGCCCCCGGGACCCCCCCCCCCCAGGGGAAAGTAGCCCCTTGAGGGCTGGGACTGCCTCCTTTGTGCGCTTGTCTTCCCATTGCACAGCCCTGGTCCACAAGGGCCAGCTAGGGCAAGTTTGGCCGCTTTATCGGTGGTTTCTTGGGGCTTTGGGTGGGACATGGGGAGCGCTGGGTCCCTGCTCTGTAGCCGGCCCCTCCCACTGCCCTCCTTCTGCCCTCCCTCAGCTGCTGACGACTCAGGGTGTGCGCTGCACCCACATCTACAGCTCCCTTGACCAGACGGCACGCAAGATCAACCTGGCCAGATTTGTCCATGGCAAGTGCTCGGCCCTCATTGTCACTGACGTGGCCGCCCGGGGCCTGGACATCCCGCTGCTGGACAATGTGATCAACTATAACTTCCCTGCCAAGAGCAAGCTCTTCCTGCATCGAGTGGGTCAGTGCTAGCCCTGGCAGCCCTGCCCTGAGGCTTTGTGTCCTAAGCAGCTCTGACACCCCCTGTTCTAAGCACCCCCCCCCAGCCCTGACACCCCCTGTTCTAAGCCCCCCCTAGTTCTGACCTCCCCTGTTCTAAGCCTCCTCCCAGCTCTGACACCCCCTGTTCTAAGTTCCCTCCCAGCCCTGACAACTCGTTCTAAGCCCCCTCCCAGCTCTGACACCCCTTGTTCTAAGCCCCCTCCCAGCGCTGACATTTTTACTCTCAGGCCTATTGGGGGGGCATTTAGGGTTATCTCCGGGGCAGCCAAAGGCCCGGCCCGTTAGGTGCAGTTGAGGCTCTCATTCACGCGTCCCTTTTGACTTTGCCAGAACCCGCACCTCTGCCCCGTTACGCCCGCTGGCTCTCTGAATCACGCAGAGCGGGGAGCCTGAGGTGCCTTGCCTGGGCCGGGCAGCCTGGGCTCAGAAAGGCCCGAGTGCTCGCTCAGGCTCCCTTGTCACGCCTGCCCCTCTCGTTGCCTTGCACAGGGCGCGTGGCCCGCGCGGGCAGAAGTGGCACCGCGTATTCCCTGGTGGCCCCCGACGAGGTCCCCTATGTCTTTGACCTTCACCTCTTCCTGGGCCGCCCCCTGGTCCTCGCCAGGCCCAACGAGAAGCCCTCAGGTAGCCGGGCCTGGGTCTGGGGGGATCCTGAAGTGGAGAAAGAGCTGGGGATGGGCCTGGGAAAGAAGGGAGGACGTGCCTTACTCGGGCATCTTACATCTGGGGCAAGATTGGCACTTGGGTCTTTGGTACCATCGGTGCAGGGATGGGAAGGCCGCCGGCATTGAAGCCGCAAAGGCTTGGCTTCCAGTCCTGCCTCATTAGTAAATGACCTTGAGCAAAGCCCTTCCCCCATCTGCCTCAGTGTCCCCATCAGGACCCAGGGGTCTCTTGGCTCCCTTCCAGCTCTGGTGGTTGGGGATGGGGAGCCTGGGGGCTGGCTCGGGGACGGGCCTCCTCAGTCCCAGAATCCCCCAGATGCCTCGCCGGATGGCGTGCTGGGCCGCGTGCCTCGGAGCGTGGTGGACGACGAGGAATGCCGCCTGCTCACGGATCACGCCGGCTCCTCGGAGCTCCAGAGCCTGCGGCGTGTGGCCGAGAACGCCCACAAGCAGTACGGCCGATCCCGGCCGGGGCCCTCCCCAGAGTCCATCAAGAGGGCCAAGGAGCTGGACCCCACTCTCCTGGGCCTGCACCCCCTCTTCAGTGAGTGCCGTCACCTTCCCTGGGGGAGAGGGCAGCCCCAGGCTGGGCAGCACGGGCTCCTCTGACGGGCTTCCTCTCCGCCCGCCTCCAGGCTCCCAGTTTGAGGACGAGGATTTGGAGAGGATGAAGCTCGTGGACAGCATCAAGAACTACCGCGCCCGGGCTGTGAGTGAGACGCCTGGGGGAAGGTCTGGGGGGGGGCGGGGAGGGAGGGCCTGGGAACACTGGGGCCCAGCGAGGCTTCAGAGGCAGAGCTTGGGGCAGCCTGCTGCCAGGCAGACATGAGGAAGCCCGAAGCGGCTCCGTGCCCCCCCCACCCCTCCGCCCCCATCCCTTTTCATCGCAGCCTCATCTGCTGTGGGGTCCCACCCTCAGTTGTTAGTCAGGGAGATCATGGCCTGCCCAAGGTCACACAGCTGGGCATTTTGTCCCTCCTGCCCAGCAAGCAACAAGATGTTTGTGCAAAGACTTTTTAATTCAATGTGCTCAAAATTTCCCAATTTCCTAATGCCCTCTAGTCCTTCTCTGGCCATACGATTCTCCCCTCCTCCCCCCAGGTCAGAGAGGTAGAGATCCCTTGTTCTTCTCATCTGCTTAGAGTATCACTAAATCATGAACCCATTTTGACCTCATCCCAGTGCTAGATGTGGGTCAGTGCCCAGTTTCTGCCATCCTGTTTCCCAGTTTCCCCAGCAATTTTTGTCAGTGAGTTTTTTTGTTTTTTTTTTTTCCCTGAGGCAACAGGGTTAAGTGACTTGCCCAGGGCCACACAGCTAGGAAGTGTTAAGTGTCTGAGACCAGATTTGAACTCAGGTCCTCCCGACTTCCAGGCTGGTGCTCTATCCACTCTAGCGCCACCTAGCTGCCCCACAGCTGGTGAGTTCTTATCCCAGAAGCCGGGGCCTTTGGGTTTGTCAAGCACTAGATTACTAACGTCATTGACTTTGTGTCTTGTGAACGTAACCCACCTCACTGATCCACTGGTACCAGCAACAAAGATACCAAGACAAAAGGCACTTGAGTCAAAGCAGCAAATGCATTACCAGAGACTAGCAGCGTATGCAGTGTTCCACACCTGTAGTTCCCCACCCCTCAGACTTTGAGCTAGGAGAGACCGTCAGGGGTAGAGATGGGGAAACTGAGGCACAGAGAGCTTGAGTGAGTGTCCTGAGTCCCACTTAGGACTCCGGGGTGCTAGCTCCTAGGCCGTGCTTTTCCAGCTCTTTGGGAGCCTAACTTGGCCTTTAAAATTCCTTGGTGTCCGCCTTCATTTTTGGTCCAGAGAGCTCCCCTCAGAGGCAGGAAGATGGGGTTCCAGTCCCATCTTGGATACATCCTGGGCTTGGTGACCTGCATCCCAGCAATCAGCATTGATTAAGCACCTACTGTGTGCCAGGCACCTGGCTCAGCCCTGGGGATACAAATAGGGAAGAGAGCAGAGATCCCTGCTCCTGTGTGGGCCAGGATGGGGCCGGCCTCCTCCAGGAAGGCCCCCATGACTGACTCCATCTGGCTACATTCACAACTCTGCTCTCTTCCCTATTTGTATCCCCAGGGCTGAGCCAGGTGATGCGGGCCAAACGGAAACGGGACCACAAGGCCATTGCCAAGTTCCAGCAGGGGCAGCAGGAGCGGCAGCAGGCCCAGCCCGACCCGGCCCCCCCGCCTGCCGACGAGCCAGGAGCCGGAGGAGGAGCAGCAGGACGTAGAGGTATGGACATGTGTCTGGGCAGGCGAGCCCACGTGCCCAGGGCCCCCGGGGCGTTATGGAGGGGGCTGCCCCTGGCCACTTACCCTCCTCTGGCTGCCTCGGTTTCCTCAGCAGCTGCCTCCCAGTGGTTGTCTCAGCGCCCGAGATCCAGCCCTTTGTAGCCTTGGGGCGTCCCCACACGGAGCTCCTTGGGGCTGCACGGAGAGGGGCATGGGGCCGGCTCCTCCTTGGGGACAGGGACCCGAAGGGGCCCGGGGCAGAGAGGGGCAGCGGGCAGCTCAGTTTAGCCCTCCCTGACGAGGTGCCCACTGGGCGCCCTGACCTTATTCGGGGGCCGCCCTCCCCCTTGTGTTATCAAACGGAAGAGGAGGACAGGCCTTGGGGTCGGAGGAGGCCCGGGCGCAGACCCCGCGCTCATCCTTGGCGGGCAGACTGAGCATGTCAGGGGCCCTGGAGGCCCCGTCAGTTAAGGGCGGCAGTCACCGTCCCATCTCCTCAGAGGTCTTAGCGGCCTGGGTGAGATGGAGGCCCGGAGGCCTAGAGGCCCGGCCTTGCCCTCGGCCCCTGGGGGCCACAAGAGACGGCAGAGCTGGGCGCACAGGAGGAGCTTAATAAATGCTCCATTTGGGTGTGTGTCTGTCGGTCCCTCCGCCCTGTCAGCTCTCAGCCTTAGTCTGGCCTGTCTGCGAGGGGACGAGGGGCCCGACAGGAAGTGGAGCTGAGGCCCAGAGGGGCTCCCAAGGGGGCCAGCCTCTGAAGGGGCAGAGTCAGGGGGAGGGAGGACTGGAGGGAGCACTGGAGGGAGCCGCTCAGCCGGCTCCGGTCCTCCTCCCCAGGAGGCATTCACCCAGGTGCTGGGCCGGAAGAGACGGCGGCCCCCGGCGCCGGGCCAGGCGAAGAAGCGGAAGGGGGCGCCCCAGCAGCGGCAGGAGGAGTTCTATGTGCCCTACCGGCCCAAGGATTTCGACAGCGAGCGAGGGTGAGGGGTGCGGCTGGGGGGGGGGGAGGGGACAAGGGGCGCAGGCCAGGGGGAAGGGGGTGGGGGGAGGGGCCGCCTTTTGCCCACCCCACAAACCCTGTTCTCTCCCCCTCCAGCCTGAGCATCGGGGGTGAGGGCAGCGCCTTCGAGCAGCAGGCGTCCGGCGCCGTCCTTGACCTCATGGGCGACGAGGCCCACAGCCTCACCAAGAGCCGGCAGCTGCTGAAGTGGTAAGGAGGGGGAGGGGTGGGGAAGAAGTGGGGGAGGAGGGGGGAGGTCGCGCCCCAAGAAGCCGCCCAGCTCTGCCTCCCCTCGCCCTCCTTCTCCAGGGACCGTAAGAAGAAGCGGTTTGTGGGGGCCACGGGCCAGGAAGACAAGAAGAAGATAAAGACAGAGAGCGGCCGGTACATCAGCAGCTCCTATAAGAGGGACCTGTATCCTTTCCTCCTGCAGGGGGGCGGGGCTGGCCCCAAGATTTGGGGGGGGGGTCCCCTCTGATGTCCTTGAGCCAGACCCTCCCTGCGCTCTTCCCCCACCTCAGCTCCCTCATCTGAAAAGTGAGGCGGGGTCTGGCCGGCTGATCCCCGAGGCCCCCCCCCCACCTCCAGACCGTTCCATCCTGGGGCCTCCTTAACCTCTGACCTCAGCTATCAGAAGTGGAAGCAGAAGCACAAGATTGGGGACCGGGACTCGGACGAGGAGGAGGAGGGGGGAGAGGCCAGGAGGCGGGGCTGGAATCGAGGCCGAGGCCGAGGTGAGGGAGCCGGCCCGTGAGGGCAGCCCCTGGGGGGAGGGGGGCACCGGGAAGGGATCCAAGCAGCCCCCACCCAGTGGGGAAACTGAGGCAGGTAAAGTGACCACTATGCCCACTCTATCTTAGAGGTGGGGAAACTGAGGGGAACTAGGAAATGAGTGGCCAGTGTCCCCCAGTAAGAGCATTAGGCGCCCCGGGCCAGCTCTCTCTTCTCATGCCTTGTGGGCAGCGCCTCTGAGCCCCTGGGAACCTGCCGGTGTCCCGGCCCTCCCCAGAGTCAGTGTCCAGAGGAGAGGGCTGGCGCCTGCAGGCAGACTGGGCCGCTGGGAGCTGAATCCCAGTGGGGAACAGGCCGCCCACTTACACAAATGTTTCCCCAAAGCCTCATGCGGGCAAGGCCCCCGAGGCCTCCCCCACCCCTGATCCTGCAGCCCCTCCAGGAGTGGCGAGCTCACTTTCTTATCCCAGCTGCTGGGCAGCCTTCTGGCCCAGGGGGCCCTTCTGTGAGGCGTCCGTGTCTGCCTGCCCCTCACTTCTCCAGGCTCCCTGCTGTGTGCGTCCGCCTTCTGTGCCCACATTGGCAAAGGGAGCAGAGGGTCTCAGGCACAGCGAGGCAGCAGGCAGAGTGGTCAGAGTGCAGGACTCGCAGTCACCCTTTTACTGGCTTAGTGACCCCTTTCACTTCCCAGCCTCAGTTTCCACCTCTGTAAAGTGGGGATAACATCAAACCCTATCATTGAGACTCATAGGAGATGGCTTCTCCCTGATTTGCCAATCTTAAAGGGCCCCTGGCTGCCAGCTCTGAGCACTGGGGTGTCCTCGGGACCCCTCAGGTGCCTTCAGGCTACAGGGGAGCGGAACCAGGCTCTGTGTGTGTGTCTGTGTCTGTGTCTGTGCGTGCTGGCTTTCTGGCCCCCTCCTGACCATTCGCCTCCTCCCCTTACATCTGCTCCCTCCATCTGTCTGGGCCTCCCCCCTCCCCCCCCCCACCTGTGCATCCCAGGCTGTGCTCCCAGGACCCCTTCTCCGTCTCCGCCTCCCCCTCCCACGTGTGACCTTGTTTCAGTGTGTGTGCCGCCCCGTCTCCCCACATTTCTCCATCTCTGCCACCCCAGCTTCCTTTCACACCCTTGGCTTCTGGTTTCTATTTTTACTTCCCAGCAGTGGCTTGGGGGGGGGGGGAGCTGCCCCTGGGGAGGGGGAGGGAGGTGTGAGATGCAACCTCTTGTGGGGGGGGGGGCAGCTCCCATCCCCCCCAGGCGCTTCATCTTTGAGCTGACAGTGACCTTCCAGTGTGGGAAGGCCGGGGGGAGGAGGATGCCATTTGCATGTCTGGGGACCAGGATCCCCCCGGGGCAGGGACCAGCCACACTCTCCATCCAACCATTGGAGTGGCCCAAGAGTAGCGGCAGGAGTGGGGATGCCCCTGGGAGCTGTGGCCCCTGGAGACCCCAGCCTCTCTGTTTCTTCACCCAGAGTGATGGCAACCTGCTGCCCACTTCTCCGAGAACCATAGCTACGTCCCCCTAGCGGGCCACCCTCTCTGCCTTTTGAGACACGTTGTCTGTTTGGGGACCCATGGCCTCAGTGGGAGAAGGGAGGAGGAGATAGAAGAGGTCTTTGGGATGGTCTCGGCTGCCTCGGGGGCTGCAGCTCAGCCCAGTCCACTGCATTTTGGGATATTGGGGGGGGGGGTTGGGAAGAGGGAGGAACCTCTCCTCTTACAGACGAGGGGACTGAGGCACAGAGTGCCTGGACAAGGGTCACTCAGCTGGTAAGTGCCTAAAGAGCAGTGGACAGCAGGTGACCCATCGCAGCCAGGGAAGGGGCCGGATTGGAGACGCCGGAATGAAGGCCCCGACTTACACCCCCAGCTCTCTCCCTGTCCTTGTGACAGGGCAGGCTACTTTATTTCTCAGGCCATCCTTGGTGACCTTCCCTCCCTTGTGTCCTCCCCAGGGGCCTCGGCGGGCCGGACGTCAGGGGCCGGCGGGGCATCAGGGGCCGGTGGCCGTGTGCGCTCAGAGCTGAAGAACAAGCAGCAGATCCTGAAGCAGCGTCGGCGCGCAGAGAAGCAGCGTTTCCTGCAGCGAGGGGGTCTCAAGCAGCTGTCTGCCCGCAACCGGCGCCGGGCCCAGGAGCTGCGGCAGAGCGCCTTCGGCCGGAGGCCTGGGGGCAACCGAAAGGGCAAGATGAGGAAGAAGATGTGAGACGCTCTGCCCCCAGCCACCAGCGATGGTCTGGCTGAACTCTGACTCCCAGGGAACCCCGTCGCCCCTTGGAGCTGCTATGGCCTGGTCACCTCCTGCCTTGGGAAAACAGAGCCCCATCGCCCAGTCCCAGCAGTCTGCTGGTCCATCCCAAGACTCGTACCTGAGAGCAATGGCCTCCCGTCTCCCACTGGGGACAAAGCTGGTTGGATTTGGGCCTGAAGCAGTTAATGGGCCCTGCCCGCGCCTCCACCCTCCTCCCTTCCAAGAGGAGGAACCTGTTCTGCCGGGCCCTGCCGCTCCTTCCTCCTGGAGGGCTGGCACAGGGCACTCTGGGCCAGCCTTGATCTGCTCACCCTGCCCCCCCCCCCCGAGAGGATGCTCCCCGCGATGGGCAGTGGGGTGCAAGATGGGGGTCAAGGGGAACATTGCTATAGGCCTTACACATAGCAGGTGCCTAATAAATCCTGAAAGAGGTTTGTCGGATTGTTGTCACTGTGAAGGGTTAATGGCACGTCTCAGAGCGGGACACGTCCAAGTCTGTGTCTACTCCTGGGCCTCTGTGTGCGTCCAGATGTACCGGCACACACACACAGTCACACGTACACACACACACATACACACCCCACAAACACGCAGGGGCCCACACCTACCTCTTCTGTCGGGAGAGGCCTAGGGGTCAGCGGCACAGGGCCCAGGCTCTCCCTGCTGATGCTTGGCCAGCGTGGCAGACAGGTCCTGGAAGTACTGCTGTACCTGGGAGCCCCCACCACGGCCGGAGTCGGTCACCTGCTTCTGGACTCCAGGAGCTGTCACCGCGGGAGGTGGAGGGGCTCCCAGAAGCACCTGCCAGACTCCCCATGGCAGAGCTTCCCCCTCTTGGCTCCAGGCCTTCCCTGTCTCCATTCCCTCGTGTGCGCATTTTTGTTGGCTGTCTCCCCCTTAGACTGAGCTTGAGGGCAGGGAAGGCAGTGCCATAAACCCAGGGAGGAGAGGGTGACCTCCAGTGCCAAAAGAGGCGGATGGGTCGAGGAGGATGAGGGAGGAAAGGCCTTTGAGATTGGACAGCCCGAGAAGCCTCCATCTGCTTCATTTTACAAAGGTTAAAGGTGACTTGTCCAGTATTAGACAGAGTTCAGGCCCAGAACCCCCTCTCAGGCCATTTCCCCAGATTCAGCTGTGTGATTTTGGTAGCATTCACTGTGCTCTGACTTCCTGGGCTAACGGGCCATTTACAGATTGAAGCAAAGAGGAGACATGGGAGATAATGGCAGAGGGACTTCCTAGAGCTTGAGAAATTCTGGGGCTTTGGGCCCCCTCACCTCCTCCAGCTGCCCCTCCGTGTCTTCCACAGCCAGTGCAGGGACCTCCTTCTGCTTGCAGACTATCTGGAACAAGTTGAGGGCTGCCATCTTGATCTGCCCAAGGAGCAAAGTCTTCTGGGCTGCCGTGTTCTGGATGTGAACCCATTTGGACTCCTGCGACACCCAAGGGGAGTCAGAGCTCAGCTGGAGACCATCATGGACAAACCCCCAATCATCATTATCAGTCCTAACCCTGAGCCACGAATCACAAATTTAACCTTCAACTTTTGCACTGTCGGCTGCAGGAGGAAATCCAGGAGACTGGTCACCCTAGTCCCTGAAAGTCACTCCCTGAGAAGAGAAGTATGTTCCCTTCCATTGGCTTCAATAAGAATCAGTCCATTTAGCCAAAAGGAAGACTTGGGGGACGATGTAGTTACTGTTAAACTAGCAAACCCGGGCTTCTAAAGGACAAAAGAGTCCAGTGGGTAGAAGTGAGGGGAGTTCTAATTCAGTATAAAGATGAATTTCCTAATGAATCCTTTAACAAATGGGATGGATTGACTCACTAGATAAGAAGCACCCCATCCATGATGGGTTAAAAAAAAAGCTGCAAGATAATTTGGAGAGAAATGAGGAGAGATTCCCAATCGCCATGGATTGGATTCTGAGGTATGACAGAGTCAGCTTCCACAGGAAGGGCGAGCCGATTATTAAGTTTTTGGTGAGTGACAAATGGGCAAAGGATATGAATAGACAATTTTCAGATGAAGAAATTAAAGCTGTCTATGGTCATGTGAAAAAATGCTCTAAATTACTATTGATTAAAGACGTAAATTAAAACACCTCACATCTATCAGATTGGTTAAGATGACAGGAAAGGGCAATAGTGGAAGAAATGTGGGGAAATGGATTCTAATGTGTTGTGGATGGAGTTGTGAACTGATCCAGCCACCCTGGAGAGCAATTTGGAACTATGCCCATAGGACTATCAAATTGTGAATATCCTTTGATCCAGAACTACTACTGGGTCTGTATCCCCCCCAAAAAAAAATTCATAAAAGAGGGAAAAGGACCCAGATTTACAAAAACGTAGCAGCCATTTTTGTGGTGCCGAAAAATGGGAAAATGAGTGGCTGCCCAACAATTGGGAATTGACTGAATAAATTGTTTTGTTTTTGTTATTTATTTATTTTATTATTGAAACTTTTTATTTGCAAACCATGTATGGGTAATTCCTAAATATTAACCTTTACAAAGCTTTCTGTTACAGATTTTTCCCCTCAACTCCCCACCCCTCCCCAGATGGCAGGAAATCCACTACATGTTAATTATGTTAAAATACTTGACAAATCAAATATATGTATACATATTTCCCAACTTATCATTATTGTGCAAGAAAAATATCTACAAGAAAAAAAATCAGAGAAAGGAAACCCAATGCAAGCAAACATCAATCAAGAGCATGAAAATGTTATGTTGTGGTGCACATTTCAGATCCCTCTCTCTGGGTGTATATGGCTTTCTTCACTGAACAATTGGAACTGGTTCGAAACATTTCATTGTTGAAGAGAGCCATTGGACTGAATAAATTATGGCATACGCGTGTAATGGAATATTATTGTTCTATTAAGAAATGACGAGCAGGCTGATTTCAGGAAAAACTTATATGAACTGATACTGAGTGAAGTGAGTAAAACCAGGAAAATATTCTACACAGCGACAACCAGATCATGTGATGATCGACTATGACAGACTTAGCTCTTCTCAGCAATTCAGTGATCCAAGGCAATTCCAGTAAGCTTTATATGGAAAGTGCCATCCACATCCAGAGAAAGAAGGATGGAAACTAAATGTGGATCAAAACACTATTTTAACTTTTTTTTTCTTTTGTTTTCCTTCTCATGGTATTTCCCTTTTGTTCTGATTTTTTCCCCCATCATGAGTCATATGGAAATATGTTTTTAAATGAAAAAAAAAAGTAAATAAAAACAATTTTTTAAAGTTCTTCAGTGTGAACATTTACAACTCAGAAACTGGCAAAGGCTACAAAAATCAGGGCTCAATTTGTTTTATTGTCTAAACTTAGGAAAGTGATATAGAGAATATTAGCAATGCAGATTAAACATAAAAGTGTGCCCATACATTTTCTTCCTCCTCAGAGAGCCAGTTGTTTAATGTTTGTCAGCCCATCCTTATTAATTTCCAAGTCCAAGATGACCTAGTTGCATATCAGTCAATCAACAAGCATTAAGTGTCTGCTACGGGCAAGATGATATACTAGCTATTGAGTATACAGAGACAGAAATGAGACTGATTTTGAGGGGAGATACAGGATTGAGAGAATGAGGAAGGTCTAGTGTAAAATGTGTTTCTGTTGGGTCTTGAAGGAATTCCAGAAGCAGAGGTAAAGCGGGATTGTGTTCCAGGCATGGGACACGGCCAAATACAAAGGCACAGAGGTGGGCGATATGGGAAACAGTTTAACCAGATACAAAGGCTCAGAG
>JAJPUD010030048.1:0-13437 GCA_023553655.1 Myrmecobius fasciatus
ATAGAGAATGAGGGAGAAGGAAGGAGAAGGAAAAAAAGAATAAGAACAGAGACAGACAGAGATAACAGAAATAAAGATAGAGAAGCAGAGACAGAGACAAGAGAGATAAGAGGAGAAAAGTGAGAAAGAGTAGGAAAATGAGAAATAATGAGGGAAAAGGAAGGAGAGGGAAAGAAAAAGCATGAAAAAAGAGAGATAATAGAAACAGAGACAGAGAAAGACAAAGGAGCAGAGACAGACAAGCAGAGATGAGAGATACGAAAGAAGAGGGAAAAGAGAGTAGGAAGACGAGAGAAATAGAGAATGAGGGAAAAGGAAAGAGGGAAAGAAAAAGAATAAGAACAGAGACAGAGAGACAACAGAAACACAGAGAGAAGCAGAGACAGAGACAAGAGAGATAACAGAAAAGAAAAAAGTGAAAGTAGGAAAACAAGAGAAATAGAGAATGAGGGAGAAGGAAGGACAGGGAAAGAATAAGAACAGAGACAAAGAACAGAAATAGATACAGAGATAGAGAAGCAGAGACAGAGCCAGAGAGACAAGAGATATGAGAAGAGAGAGTAAAAAAAATGAGAGAAATGGTGAGGGAGAAAGAAGGAGAGGGAAAGAAAAAGAATGACAACAGACACACAGAAAAATAGAGACAGAGACAGAGAGACAGAAAAGAGAGAGGAGGGCCCCCTTCCCGCCTCGCTCGGTCAGGCCCAGCCGGGCCCCAGCCCCTGCAGTCTGCTAGGTGTGAAGCTGCATTTCTGTGCCCCAGTCGGTGTCCTGAATGTCACTCCAGACCAGGAGAGTGGGACAAAGCAGCAGCCCCGAGCCGTATTCTTCCAACTGTCCCTGTTCTAAGTGGCCCCGGACCAGTGAGGCTTCTGGGGGGAGGCCGGCCTCCAAGCTCACACCCTTCCAGTCTGCCGTGTCTCCCTTCTAGCTCAGATCTCCCCTAACCTGGACCCTCTGGGCTTCTGAACTGAAGGGCCAAGCCCAGAGCCCCCGGATGGGGAGGGGAGAGAGAGTGCGAAAGGAGGCCCGTGCCCAATGCCAAGTGACCCCAGTTCAGCTTGAGCTCGGCTGCTTCCTAGCTATGTGACAGCAGAGGCAAGCTTTCTGTGACTCAGTTTCCTCATCTGTGAAATGGGGATACCACTTGTACCAGCCTCCTCAGAAGGTGATGGCGAGACTCAAATGAGCTAAGGCTGATAGAACCCTTAGCGACAAGGTGAAATATTATGTAAATGGTGGCTGATGTTCCTGATTCCTGAGATTTTGGGGTTCTCCCCCTCCCTGCCCCTCACCTCACCCCAGCCACATGATGGAGAACCTCTTCCTTCCTTCAGACTTAGGAGAGGGGTGGACAAAGGGGTGCCATCAACAGTGTTCCCACTGAAAAAAGGCTCTGGGACGGGCACGTGGCCAACAAGTCCAAAGCTTGGGAGGCAGAGGGCAGGAGCGGAGCTGACTGGGCAGGGAGCGGGCAGCAGGCCAACAGAACCAGTTTCTCTAATGTTACCTGGCACAAAAGCGAGCGGGCAGCACTGCCCAGGGCCTGGGGCTGGCCTGGCTTGTAGCTGCTGCAGAGGGCTCTGGGGGGGACGGCTGTGGGGAGCGCTGGGCCCCTCCCGGCCCTTTCTGCCTTAGGACAACTGACCAGGACAAACCTGGTTCCCGGGGGTTAACCTGAATCTTCTTCTTAATAATCTCTTATTCTGTGCTTCCAAGCTGTGCTCGAGGGCCAAGCAGAGGCTTGAGCCCCATCCTTTTCCCCTCCATGACAGACTGTCACACACCTGAGCACGCGCTGTGGATTCACTCCTCCACTCCCAAACCTTCTCTTTCTCCTGAGACCCATTCCCGGCTCCGTGGATGCCCTCGCCGCCCTCCTTCTTGCAATGAGTGCCCGAAAGGATGGCCAAGCCCCTCACGCTCTGATGGAGCTGAGCTCAGGGGGGCTCCTGGATGGCCTCTCCGTCCCCTTCCCAAGCCCCCTTGATCCCCTATCTGCTGGCGTGGTCTCCCTGACTCCTCGGCCCCCTCCAGGGGCTCCCAACTCCCCAGCAGGCTCCCTCCCTGCCTTCGGTTCTTGTCCTCCCCGACTGAAGGTCTTGCCCGCCTCTGGACGGCATCTCCAGCCCCAGCGTGTTCCCAGAGTAAGCCACCAGAATGCCCTGGGAAAGCAGGATTTAGGGTGGCAAGGGGCAGGAAGAACCGGGTATCTCAGGCAGCATCCAGCCCCGGACCCTCCCGTCTTACCTCAGCTTTCACTGCACCCATCCCCAGCACAGGCAGAGCAAGGTTAGTCTTTAGGCCCAGGCCAGCCGTGTCCCCAGGCAGGGACCCCCCGCCCCCGGCTCTCTGGGAAGTGATCCTAACTTGCTCCTGTCTAGGTGAGGGAGGAGTGAAGGAGTGAAAATGTGCCCAGAAATGACAGTAGAGAGCGTGTCTTGTGGAAGGACGAAGGCAGAGGGCTGCCCTCCCTACAATACCTTCTCCGATGTCCAGATTGGGGACTCGGTCCAGGCTTGGACTCAGGTCCCCCGCCAGCCTCTCTCTTACATGGCTGAGGGGCAGCTCCCCTGGCTGAGGCCTGGGTCTCTGGGGCCCCAGGGTGGCGGGGGGATGCTGGGGGAGGGCAAGCAGGGACAGGCGCCTGACACTGGGGGTGTGACTCAGGGCCGATGGGGTCTCTAAGGAACAAAAACAACAAGCAGCTCATTAACATCTGCAGGCGGGATGTGGAGAGACACGGGAGCCTGCGGCACCCTCCACCCCCCAGAGGAGATGTGGATGGAGGGTGAAGGATTGTCACCGGCTATGGTGGGACCAGGAATGGCAGGACAAAAGCCAGGGGGATGGAAAACCCTGGTCATCTAAGCCCAGCGGCTAATCCCCAAGTCACCCAGAGCTGGGACTTCCCTGTTTCACTCAATTTCTTCCCAGCAGAGTTCCTTTCCAAATGCTGGGCTGAGGCTGAGAGCAAAACTGTCTTTTTTTCTTTCTTTTTTTCTCTTTTTCTCTCTCATTTTCATTCTCTCTTTCTTGCCTTCCTGTCTTCCTCTCTCTTCCTTCTTTTCTTTCTCATCTCTTTCTTCTTTTTATCTTTTCCTCCTTTTCTATTTCTTCCTTCCTTTCTTCCTTGCTTCTATTTTTCTTCCTATTTCTTTCTTCCCTTTTCTTCCTTCCTTCCTTCCCATTTTTCTTCCTTTCACCCTTCCTTCCTATTTCCTTCCTATTTCTTCCTATTTTTCGTCCCTTTCCTTCCTTTCTATTTCTTCCTTCTTCCCTTTCCTTTCTATTTCTTTCTTTTTTCCTTCCTATTTCTTCCTTCCTTTATATTTTTCTTCCTTCCATCCTTCTTTTCTATTTCTTTCTTCCCTTTCCTTCCTTTCTTCCTATTTTTCTTTCCTTTCCTTCCTTTCTATTTCTTCCTTCTTCCCTTTCCTTCCTATTTCTTTCTTTCTTCCTTCCTATTTCTTTCTTCCCTTTTCTTCCTATTTTTCCTTCCTTCCTTTGTTTCTTTCTTCCTTTCATCCATCCTTCCTATTTATTTCTTCCTTTTTCCTTCCTTCCTATTTCTTTTTTCCTTTCATCCATCCTTCCTTCCTTCCTACTTCTTCCTTCCTTTTTCTCCCTCCTTCCCTTTCTTTCTCTCTCTTTTTCTCCTTCCTGCTGTTCCTCCCTCTAACTGACAACCAACTAACTAACATTTCTTAAATGCCCATTATTGTTAGGCACTTTGCTAGGCCCTGAGCCCTGGGCATGGGAGGCTCATCCAACAATAAGCTCAAGGCCGGGGGAAAGTGGCCCGTGGTAAGACATCCTGGCTCTGCCCCTTCTCCCTGTATAAGGTTGGGCAACTCATTTTCTAGGTCTCAGTTTCCTCATGCAGAGGACCTCTAAGTTTTCTTTTCTAGCCCCGGGATCCTCTGGTCTGTTGTGACTGAACACACTCAGACAGCCCCAAGTAGCTGGAAGGATCCTGCTTATGACAAACCAAAGTGGGGATTTTCAGGGCCTACGGTGACCCGGCTAGACAGACACAGAGGACCTGGAGCAGGACAGCAAGCGGACCGTCCCGTTCCCGATCTGTGGGAGGGGATTTGCAGTCCGTCTTCCCCCCGACCACAAGCTAACACACTCAAAACCAGGCCCAAACTCCCTGGGCAAGCAGTGGTGGTTTGGGGTGGCTCCATGAAGGGTCTAGTGTGTCCTAACCCATACTCCTAAGACAGCCCCCGAGGAGGAGATGTGCCCTCCCTCCCAGCTCCCTTGGGGGGAGACTGCCCCTGATGCATTTTCTGGGTGTTCCAAGGTCAGCCAGGATCCCCAAGTCTCCCTGGCCTCCTCTTACTCCGCCATGTCCCCTATCTTTTAGCCTCAGTTTAATCTCCTTCCCCCAACTCCCGCGGGCTAAGGTCTCCTTTCTCCTTGAATTCACAGCGACACTTGTAATCTCTGTTCACTCCACAACCCAGCCCCTTGGACTGGCTCCCTATTCCCAGTGGGGTCCAAGGTCACTCAGGACTCCCCCCTCCCTAAATCCAACCATCTTTTCTTCCATCTCCCAGCAATTTCTCCACACTGTTGACTGTCTTCTCCTTCTCTGGCCCCCCTGATGGCGGATTCTGATGGTTTTCTTCCTAATTCTCTGATTCCTCCCATCTCTTCTGAGAAGTCTTCCTCCACAGCCCCGACTTTTACTTTCTTCTCCTCTCCTTTTCCCACAATTTCTTCCTGGCAATTTCTACCGCCCTCTCATCAATTACTGACCCCAACACAAAGGGCTCCCCAGTCTCTTATCTCCAATCTCTCCCTGGGATTTCTACCTTCAAACTGAACATGACTAAAACGGAGTTCATAAGCTCTCCTTCCTGCCCGAATCTGCTTTGCTTTTATTCTCTATTTCTACTGTTTCAGTAGACTATAAGCTCTGAGGGGAGGAACTGTTTTAATTTTATTTTGTATGCATTTTCTTTTCTTTTCCTTCCTTCCTTCCTTTTTTTCCTGTGGCAATTGGGGTTAAGTGACTTGCCCAGGGTCACACAGCTAGGGAATGTTAAGTGTCTGAGACCACATTTGAATTCAGGTCCTCCTGACTTCAGGGCTGGTGCTCTATCCACTGCCCCACCTAGCTGTCCCTGTGTGTTTTCTTTAGCAGTATATTCACACCTATTATTTCCCCTGAGTGAAAGTAAGTTTCTTGAGGGCAGGGGGTCTTTTTTGACCTAAGGAGATGCTTAATAAATCCTCATGGATAGAATGCTCGAGGTCTCTGGATCCCCACTGGCTAGCACTGTGCCAGGCACTTAGGGGGGGAGCGCTCTCTCCTCCTCGGCCCAGCTCTAATCTCATCAGATTTTGGGGCTCCCTTCCCTGCCACGTGGGGCCACTTCATCCTCTGCCTCTCTCACCCCCTCCCCACTCCATGAGTTTGTTCTTCTAGAGACCCCACTGAGGTTGACCAAGCCCTGCTGCTCACTGGCTAGCACAGGCAGACTGGGGATGTGGAGGACTGCCTCAGTTGTTGCTTTCTCCCTCAATTCAACAGACATGGCATTAGACTCTGGGGACACAAAAGCAAAAAAAGAAAAGAAAAAAGAAAATAAACTAGCTCTTCCTGCCGGGAGTTTGCGTTCTGCTGGAGAGACCCAAGGTCCTCCTTAGGAAGTTTGAAGGGACTCCTCTTGGTGGCCCATATTCTCATCCCTTCCTCCCTTCCCACCGAGGGCTGTATGGGGGTCTCTCCAAGCGCTTTGCTCCCGGAGTCCCCCAGAAGGAGCTGGGCCAGTAACCCTGACACCAGTCCAGGCTGGAGTGACCCACTGTGAGGGGCAAAGTTACAAGACCAGCGAAGGCCCTGGGCTAAGCCCCTCGGCCCACCCTCTGCCCCGAGAAGAGAAAGGAAGGAGGAGGACCCCAGGGCCCCAAGAAGAGAAAGGACGGAGGAGGCCCCCGGGGCCCCGAGCCTCACTTACTGTTGGCGATATTGGAGGCAGTGTAGCTGTCAGCCATGCCAGACACTTGGCTTGTGATGCTGACCTCACTGGCCCGGCGGAAGCCCCGGAAGCTGGGGGCTGTGCTGGGAGAGGAGGGGGACGCATTCTCTATGAAGACGGCATTGTGGGACTGGATGACATCCGCTGCACAGAACAGAGCCAGCTGTCAATCAGACTTCTTGGATTCATCTGCCTGCCAGCCCGCCCGCGACCCACCCCCAGAGAGGTGAGATAGAAAAGGGGGAGAAAGTGCCACCCCCCCGCAGGAGAGCCCGCTCTACTGTCCCAGCGTCGAGTCAAGACAAAGGCCCAGGCTAAAAAGAGGGGCAGCGGGGCCAGAGGCAGCCTTTCGGGAGGGACGGGGATCAAGAAGAGAAGAGAGACCCCAAGAAAAATGGGAGCCCCAGAAAATCGGGGCGTGCAAGAGGGAACCAAGCCAGCAGCAGGGGGACAGGCTGGGGAGAGAGTGAAAGGCCCCTCAGCGAGGGGATCTGCGTCGGGATGCCCCCTGCCCCGTCCCGTCCGCACGGCCTCCTTTGGGAAGGAGGGATCTTAATGGCGTGGCGGATGACAGGCTTTCCTGGGTCCCACCCTGAAGTCTGCTCTGGGGCTGATGGCCGTTGGCTGGTGGTCCCAAGGGGCTCCTCTCCTCCTTTCTGCCTGCCTGACCTTGGACGATGGCTCAAAGCCCAGGCAACTCACTAGGATGGTAAGTTAGTGAAGAGTTACCGATCAATATTGGTGGAGGGAATGTCCATGCCGGGAGAACCGTCACAGATGAACACACCGGTCCAAGCAACAGCAAACAAACAAAGAGGGGAAGGGGGAAGAGGGAGGGGGGTAGGGCTCCCTGGGTTCTTTGGATCTGTGTGGGAGAATCTGTTTCAGGGGGAACTAGAGAGCCCAGCATGAGAACTAAGAGAGGATTCCCAACTTCTCATCTCGCCCGGCTTGCCAGCTTCCTTATCTGCACCCACATCCCCCGGGGCTGACACAGCAGGGTCTGGGTTCAAATCCCGTCTCTAACCCTCGTTCCTCCTCCTAAACTTGGCTGGCTGCTCAGAGCGTGGCTGGCTCCCAACTTTGGCCCCTCTGAAATCCCAGGGAGGGATTGGAGACGAGATCTGGGAGCCCTTTGTGTTGGGGTCAATAACCCCCAGCCCCTCGGCTCTAGCTGGGAAAGGAAGCCAGAGGGGCTGCCCAGGGGGGGCTGACCCTCTCCCCCCATTCTCTCACAGGACCCACTGGGCCAGACAGAAATGCCCTCGAGAAGCTGGTTCCCTTTTTTCTTAATGACTCCTGCCTTGCCAAGTCACTTCCCCTCAGCCCCTACTGGCTTTTAAAATGAAAATCATGGAGAGATGTCCCTGGCTGGCACCCCAGCCATGTGAGGGAGAGGCCTGGGGGCACAAGTGCAGAATCGGGACCACCCTGCAGAGGGAACCCAGCCCCAGACTGTTCTGAAGAGACTGGCACCATTTGCCAACAATCTGGATTAAGCCAGGCAGAGGGGGAGCTGGGCCAGGGATTGCCACTGAGCCGCCCATCCCCTGCTCCTATGAATAGGTCCAGTGTCAAGTGTCTGAGCTCCTGTTCCTCCGGCCCGTACAGTCGCCTGAGAGACACTTCTTGATTCTCAGGATGTGACAGAAAACCCTGAGATAAAGCAGCCTGGGCTGTGTTGTTCTGAAGTGATAGAAAGGGGTCCTGGCAGAGAGGGGGGCTGGACTTCCTACCCATGCAAGCCTCTCAGTCCCTCCTCCCCAGGTGCCTCCTGATCTCATGTCAGCGAGGGAGCTTTTGGGGACAGGGCAGGAGGAGCTCTTTGTCCTAAGGATTGGGGAGGAGACGCAGGGAGGGTCCAAGCCAGGAGAAGGTGCCCAGGAAGGCAAATGGCATCTGTGGCCTCACAAGTCAGAGCCATGCAGCATCTGAGAGGGAAGGGAAAGGGAAGGAGGGAGGGAGGGAGGGAGGAAGGGAGGAAGGGAGGGAGGGAGGGAGGGAGAAAGGGAGGAAGGGAGGAAGGGAGGAAGGGAGGAAGGAAGGAAGGAAGGAAGGAAGGAAGGAAGGAAGGAAGGAAGGGAGGGAGGGAGGGAGGAAGGAAGGAAGGAAGGGAGGAAGGGAGGAAGGAAGGAAGGAAGGAAGGAAGGAAGGAAGGAAGGAAGGAAGGAAGGAAGGAAGGAAGGAAGGAAGGAAGGAAGGGAGGAAGGGAGGAAGGAAGGAAGGAAGGAAGGAAGGGAGGGAGGAAGGGAGGGAAGGGAGGAAGGGAGGAAGGGAGGGAAGAAGGAAGGGAGGGAAGAAGGAAGGGAGGGAAGAAGGAAAAAGAGAGAGGAAGAGGGGGAGGAGGAAGAAGAGGAGGAAAAGAAAAAGAAAGAATAGAGAAACAGAGAGAAAGGAAGAAGAGGGAGGAGGAGGAGAGGAGGACAAGAACAAGGAGAAAAAGAAAAGAAGGGAGAGAGAAAGAAGGAGGGAGAGAGAGACAGAGAGAGAGGCAGGCAGAGGCTCTGTCTGAGCTCAAAGCCAAACCATTGGTGGGGCTCCCGGGGCCTGAAGGCTTCTCCTTGGGGGTCTGGGAGAAGGGAAAGCAGGAAGGAAAGGGAAGAGCCTGCTATTCAGCAGAAGCTCCCAAGTTCTTACCTGCCCAGGGAGGGAAGCTGCTCTTGCCCTCCTCCCACAGAACCAGTGAGCACCAGAGCTGGAAGGGACCCAGGAGACAGGGCGGTGCAGTGGCAAAGTATACTGGGCTTGGGCTTTCTGGAGACCTGGGCCTGAATCCTAGCTCCAACACTTACTAGCTTGACTTTTCAGCTTCTGCTTCCTCATCTGGAAAATGGGGATATCAAGGAATATGCTCCACTACCTCCCCGGGCTGCTGTGAAGAAAGCACTGAATGACCATGAGGGGACAAAGAAAGGGTCGTCTCAGGTGAGCAGAGGAGGCGGAGGAAGTGCTTTTAAAGAACTCTAGAAAGGAGAGCCATTAATGAATCCAATCCTTCCATCGGATACAAAGGGAAACTGAGACCCCGAGAGGGGAAGCCTCTGGCTTGAGCCTGGCCTTCTGGTTCCCACTCTGGTGCTCCTTCCCTGAACGGACCTTCAGAGTCCGAGCCGGCGTCCTGGGTCTGTCCAGAGAGTGGACGGCAGCAGGCTCAGGTGCAGCATCCCCTCGCCTCCAGCTAGCAAGTGAAATCACAGCAGGCTTTTCTACACTGGGGGCTGGAAGGTCTGCAGAGCACTTTACAGATCTGATCTCCTTTGAGCTTCACAACACTTCCAGGTAGGTGCTGTTATTATCCCCATTTTACAGATGAGGAAACCGAGGCCGAGAAAGGCTACGTGCCTTGCCCGGGGTCACACAGCTAGTAAGTCTCTGAGTCAGGATTCAAATTCAGTTCTTGGCTCCAAGTTCAGAATGCCCTCCACTATACCTCCTGCATCTCTGGCTGAGGTACTCCAGGAGCCTCAGTTTCCTCATCCCTAAGAGGAGGGGATCTAGTTATAAACCTGTGACCCTAGGGAGGAAGGGGGAGCCCCCAGGAAAAGCCTTCAGCCTCATGTGGCCAGTGAGGGCCCCCCAGGACCAGCAGGAGGGTGGGGAAGGGGTGCAGAGAGGGACGTTACACACACTCAGCACAGCCAGAACTTTTCCTGGAGCCATCTTGGCAGCTCAGCACGGGAACGGGGATACTGGTTTCCATGAAGCTGTCCTGGTGCTGGAGGGTGGCCAGGGGGCCGCCCTCCAGGAGGAGCACAGGGTTGTTCTGTACTGTCTCGACTGCAAGCAGACGGGGAAAAGAACAGAAAGGACAAGAACAAACAGGCGTGTGACCAGAGTCCTGAGCGGGACGCCCGGGGCTTCACCCACAGGCCGGCTGCCCCGGGGACCGGGCCCCGAACGACACAGCACGAGGACCAGACAGTGCCCAGAGGCCGACGAGGACCCCGGGCCGACACCGGCTACGGACACACGATGGGCACACAGAGTTGGGGAACGTGGGAACCGTGGGCACGGGAGGGGGTGGTCAAGCTCAGCCTGCTCCCAGAAGGGGGCCTCGAGGGTGGGCACAGGGCCCCCAGCTTGTCACTGGCCACATGACTTTTCCCTGGGCTGTCCCTTGTACCCCCCGAGGCACTCGGAGGGGCTGAGACCACAGAATAGTGTCCCCACCCCGGGAGAAGCACATAACCAGCCTCGGGGGGCTGGCGAGGCTGACAGGCGACAAGGGAGGACTCCTGCCTCTGTCCTGGGATGAGCAGGAGGCTGCTGGTCAGCGGCTCAGCTGGAAGGCTATGAGCCCCTGGGGTAAGGTCAAAAGAGGGATGGACCTCCTCTTGCCCCCGGGTCTCCCTCTACGTGGATCTCAGGCAGCTGGGTTATTTAGTAAGGATCCACCCCTCTTCCTCCTCCTGTTCTTCCTCCTTCCTCCTCCTCCTCCTCTTCCTTCCCTCTCTCCTCCTTCTCTTCCCTTTCTTCTTTCTCCTCCTTCTCCACTTCCCTCCCTCCTCCTCCTCCTCCTCTTTCCCTTTTTCTTCCTCCTCTTCCTCCTTTTCCTCTTCCTCCTCTTTCCTTTCTTCCTCTTCCTCCTCCTTTTCCCTCCTCCTCTCTCCCTCCCCCTCCTCCTCCTCTTCCTCCTCCTGATGCAGGCTCTTCCTGCCTCCTTCCATGGCGTCTCCACATTAGAACCTGGCCTTGCTGAGCCCATCCCTGGTCCCCCAGGGGCCCGAAGACCAGGAGCCTTGAAGGCTACAGACCGTCCCCAGAAAACAGTGCTAAGTGCTCTAAACAAGGGAAAGAAATGACCAACAGGTGGGGGCTGGGTGGCCTGGGGGGAGAAGGGGGGTCCAGGGCACCAGAAGCCCACACCTACCAACCAGAGGGCCCGGGAGGAGCCAGCCCTGGCTCCCACAGGGAAAGGGGCCCCTTACCCAGCAGGGTTGAGCAGCCGTCACCCAGGGGGAAGCGCTGGTAGCGGGGGATGCTGAAAGGGGGCAGGGCGTGGAACCTCTTTTCCAAGAGAGGCTCCAGACGGGAGGCCGAGGGGTCTGCGGGGTGGAAGAGGTTATAAACTTGCTGGCAGGCAGGCCGAAGCTGAAAGACTGAAGAGGAAAAAATGAGCGACTCAGTGAGTGGGGGCAGGGGCGCGGAAGGGGAGGACGGCTGTGGGGGTGCAGAATCCTCAGGGACCCCGTGGAGTGGTCCCTGACGGGTCCCGAACTCCATTAACTTCCCAAGGCTACTGCGTGGGCCCTACGAGTGTAGCTAAATTCCCTCATTAGATTGTCAACTCAGGGACTGTCTTGTGCCTTTTTTTTTAATTTTATTTTTTGCATCTACCTGGCGCACAGCAAGGACTTAATAAATGATAATTCTGTAAAAAATGATGAGCAGGCTGATTTAGAAAGGCCTGGGAGGATTTACATGAACTGATGCTGAGAGAAACGAGCAGAACCAGGAATACACTGTACACAGTAATAGCAAGACTGTGCAATGAGCGACTATGAAAGACCCGGTTCTTCTCAGGGGCTCAGGGATCCAGGGCAATCCCAACAGACTTTGGACAGAAAATGCCATCTGCAGCCAGACAAAGAACTGCAGAGACTGAATGGAAATCAACACATGCTACGTTCCCTTCTTTTTTAGGCTTTTTTTCCTCTCTCCCTTGGTTTTTCCCTTGCAGCAGGATTCATAATGCAATGTCTACTGGAAATAAATTTACTAGAAAAAAATGATGCTTGAATGAGTGTGCCCGTGGCTTCCCTGAGCACACCTGAGGCAGCAGTCTCTGGCCTTGGGGTCTCTCCCTCCATGCAAGGAGCACAGGTGCGGGGAGGACCCAGGGCAGCCACAGCTACCTGGGTGAGCTGGGCCAAGTCTGGCCGTTTCCAATACAGGTGAGGCACTTTGCCATTCATGGGCCGGTTTTCTCGTCTCTAAGACGAAAAGACTGAACAAGGGGGTTATTTTCCAGCCTGGCTCAAATAAACAAATACAAAGTGTTCTGCAGACCCGAAGGCAGAGAGTGCTAGTGATTATTAAAAACCTGGGCAATGATGATGATGTCGCTGATTCTAACCCAGAAAAAGGGGGAGGGACTTGACTCTCTGTGACCTTTCTCAAGTTAACCTCCTCCTCTCTGCCCAGAGCCCTTCACGGCTCACTGGTCACAGGGACAATTCCCTAAGACTGCTCCGAGATGTCACTGGTGAAGGATTTAGTTAGAGGGGAACTCTGGATCAGCCATAATGAGAACGGGTGGGAGACATGAAACCAGCCTAGTTTTCACAGAGTAAGAAGCCCCTGAAGGCTAAAGAGTGGAGATCTGTCCCCCATGGAGGGTCTGGGGCGCCCCTGGAGGTTTTCTGCCCATCCCCCACAGAGGGTCTGGGGCACCCCTGGCCTTGGCGCTGGGGAGGAGGAGGCTGGAGGAGCGGAGGCCCCTTCCTAGCCAGGCCTCCTCTCCAGGTCTGGGAACTCACCGTCCAGGGCTGGGATGACCGTCTTCCTGAGGGCCAGGACCAGCCCCAAGGGCGAACCAAAGAGGAAGAAGTCGGAGATCTCAAACTCAAACTTCCCGTAGCTTCCAGTCCCGTCCAGCATGGTGGAGCTGCTCGAACGCCGCGAGTTGGGGTCGTTCCGCAACACGCTGGAGTGTAGACTGTCGGGGAGGTCAGACCCCCATGAGCCGGGCCGAGTCCCGGAGCTCCTGCCCCCCTGGGGCCCAGCGAGCAGCCACCACCCCTGGGCCACCCAGCCGGGCCCTCTCCTCAGCCCCCCGCTGGGCGACTCGGGCTGCCAGGCTCTCCCCAAAGCGTGCTCTGAAGGCGAGCCTGGCTTCTGCCAGCGTGGCACTATTAGCCAAGGTGAACGGCCAGCAGTCGGCTCTGGGGAGAGGTCCGGCTGTCAGCCAGGGCCTCCGTAACCGAAACGAATCCAGTGTGCCGGGCACCGGGCAAGGGACCAAGGAGCCAGTCCCTGCCCTCAAGGAGCTTGCACTCATAGGGCACTTCTGCCCTTACCCTCACGTCCTTCGGGCTGGGGGACCCCCCCCCAACATCACCAGGGAGGAAGCCTGTAGCAAGTCAGAGAAGTTCTGGGAATAGTGGGAAGATCCAAGTTAAAAGACGGGAATTAATGGACTTGAATCTGCCTATGTGACCACGAGTCCTCAGTATACTCATCCATCCAATGGGCCACTTGGGTCCGTGGGACTGCCATGGAGCAAGCACTCTGGCCACTTTACCTTGCTCAGGAAAGGTGAGCGGTCCTTCTATTTGCTGGAGGAGACAGCATGGGGCACTGGGCTTGGGGCCAGGAGGAGCAGGGTTCAAGTTCTGACTCGGACACCTCCTGGCTGGGGGACTCTGGACTCTACCTCCACGAGCCTCGGTTTCCTTATTTGTCGGACTTTAAAATCCCTCCTGGTTTTTTCGGTTTATGACAG